>JAQGBY010003927.1:0-17869 GCA_034698785.1 Mycogona germanica | reverse complement strand
AATGGCTGGAACATTTATTCATTGTTGGAGATGTTTTTTCTCCAAAATCTATTTCAAACATTTCTATTAAAAGTTGGTGTAAAAAAGTTGATTCAAAAATGAGTTGGTTGGAAAACAGATCGGCTCCTTGGAAGCCGATCTTCTTTGGTGCAGAAGCTGCTTAACGTGTACCTGATCTCGTTTATAAACACGAGATATAAGACTTTACTAAGGCGCACCTAGGATTTTCTCTGGCCCGAAAATTTCTGGAGACTTCGGTCGGGAATCGAACCAGCATTGTATTTCCCGAAACGCCAACCACTTCACTACTGACTACTTTGTTTTTTATTCTACTTCACTACTCGTCACCTTAATTTTTTCCTCATTGGCAATCAATCAAGAATGACGCAAACAATTTGAGAAAATAACTATTTTGAGTTTTAAAGCAGTCGCACAAGACACAAAAGAAAATGGTGGATGCGCAGTGTTGTGCGGCTGCGTATATTTTCGAAATTTAATTTTGTCCGCGCAACCTAACATTTTTCATGATGTTTTTAGTTTTCTGTCGCAACTCTCTATTGTGGTTCTCTATTCTCCGATTGTCTATTTGGTTATTGTGGGTCCTTATCAACAGGCCTCGATTGTTGCGTCGTTGCCCGAGCGCACGTCCACTCACCAAGAAAAAATTTCAATAGAAACGCACACAAAGATAAAACCGAAAATGACGAGTGCGTGTGTACTGTGGTGGTTTTTACCATGGTGTGTTTCGGTGTTTGCGAGGGTTGGTGGTGACGCGAGTGGTAAGGTGGGGGTGGTACTGTTGCGTGCGAACCGACTGTTACAACACGTTCAAATGGCCGACCGAAGTGGTTTGTGGGGTGGCTGTGGTGGTCGGGTGGTGGTTGGTGGTGGTAGGTGGGGGGCGTTGGGCCATTTTTTAAACCGACTAAACGTGACCGCGCACTTTGTCCGGCGCGCGCCTACAACACAACGATACCTATCACCGTTAAACAAACAAGTCAGATTAGACAGCCATTAAAATAACCTGGTCGGCAATAGAGTTCAAACATGTACTCTACGGGTACAATGCACACATAAAATATACAGTTTACTTTTGTTTTGTGTTGACGATTCCTGTCTGTCCTTTAACAGCTCACCAACTGCGCAGCGCAGTGCCATGAAATTTGTGCCGCAAATTCTACGGTGAACGCAATTTATTTTGGGCCTTTATAGTGTTGCATTCTTGAGATTTGAATTTAATAAATAAAAATATGGTAGATTCTTAAGACGTCAGCGAGTTGCGATTGCGAGCAAGCCCTGATCACATGGTGCATGTGAAATATGCAGACAAGTGTCGCCATCTCCCGGCAGTTGTTGGGATTGAGTGGCGGGAGGTTTGAATGAGGTTGTAGTTGTGATGAAAGGGGTGAAACTCGGATATAATAACACAGCATTAATTCATCCAATTCGTCCAATCTCCAAACAATAGGACAAAATGTATCAGACATAGAGACAGATAAGTGCTACATTAGCCAATTCGAGAAATCCGTTCGTTTACTTTCCGGATATCCCTCTTAGTATCCCGCCGCGTTTCAACAGGCCAGCCGACAACTACTCGATTACAATGATTAGTGTTTCTGTTCCGTTTATCGACAGAGATGAAAATGCGCGAGAGAGGGCACCGAGGGCGGAGCAGAGCATTCATGGGAAAATGGAGACAGGAAGTCGTTTTGTATCCACTTCCTTTGGGACAATGTCTACCGCTACGTGGGGACGTGGACCCCCGAGTCCCTGCAGACGTCACGGAGGAAAATTGTCACCAGGCACCAGGTCATCATCTACCTGAAACTCCGCCATTCCCACATTTCGAATTTAAAAAATGATCAGATAAAAATATGTTTTTTATCAATTGAGAATAACTTGGTTAAATTAAAATTTGTCTAGAATTTTAAAATATTAAAATGACAGGTGATGAACTATGCTGAAAACGTGTGGATGGCGCGAATCGGAAATAGCCTACCAAATTTTTGTAACAGCATTGTAATAATTTTCAATGAAGTATTGTTATTATTTTTCAAGTAGAATTTTTATTTCCGATTTACCGCAATATGTTTATTGCTTGACTATGTTCCCTGTCTATTAGCAACACATCCCGGCATTATATTGATAGCGATAAAAATACTAAATTTCTGGGGAAATTGAAAAAATTTACATATATTGTGCAATAATAAAACTAGTTAAAAAAACAAAATAGGTACTTGAAAATGTATTCTTAACGATATCGAATATAATTTTGTCGAATCGCGTTTTTTAATTTTGATTTTGCATAATTATAATTCAATTAGATATTTCTAATTTATATGATTCTTTTTCAAAAATAAACACCATTCAAATATCTTCGCAAATAAGTTCGAAACATTGTTAGCAGCTGCAAAATTCAAATGTCAAATTTACAGTAAATTTCGTTGCATATCCCACCTGATGTGCCATATATTTTGTCATGTGTATTCTATTTATTTTTAAAACCCCAGTGAAATCAAGTCCAGCAGATTCATAAAACTCAACCGGACCAACATAAATCCAGTAACCGGACGGAACCAGTAATTCCTCTGTGACCATTTCACCCCCAACTCCATTTTTCCGCCTTAAACTGACCGTTGTTCCTTCCTGACGGTTCGCTAAAAGCCACATGCGGATCCTCCTGAGAGCCCGAGTCCTCGTAATTTACAAATTTACAGTGACATTTCCCGGGTCATCTACGAAAGAAAAACACTTTCCTGTGAGCGTTCGACGAATGCTCGAATTTTGAGAATCGACAACATCGGTCTCACAATATGAGGAAGGTTCGAGCAAACTCCATTTCCGCCTTCCTTGATTTTGGTACCGTTAATTGTGAAATTTTTTCCTCAAAATTCAATTTAAGTGACCAATTTAAGTTTGGATCTCAGGAGGTTATAACTGTCTATGGTTTACACCCTTTGCGGGCATTGATTTCGATTTTCCCTTTCCGCCTCCCCCAAACTCATCCCATCTTCACTCAATTGATATCAGCCCCACCCCACCCCTGACATTCTCCCCTTAACACGCTTTCCCCAGCTTTCTGCAGGGGGGTGTTGTTAGATCGCCTCCCCCTTTGCCTCGTCCCAATTCAATATCACTTCCTCGACCCCAGGGCCGGGTTGATGGAAGGCGGGCCCCGATGGAATCGACCTACGCATTTAACACAGATTTACGAAAAATCACAAAACGTTTTTCAAACTGTCATTAAGAAAAACAATTTCTTGTATCGACCATGTTTAGAACGCACAGGAGTGTTCTAAAATTTCTTAATATTTCAATTGTAGTGACTATAGGGGATTCTGTACCCCCAAAATCGGAGCTTCTGCACGAATCATTTTCAGTTTACTAGTTCCTCCGAATTAAAGAAACGAGAACTCGAGCTGAGAATCGAACCCAAGTCCGTTGTATATACCATTACCTCAAGTTTGTCTAGATAGTTCGGTTTAAAAAAAATTAAATGTTGTATTTGATTATCCCCGAATCCGTCCGGGTTTTGAATTTCCGTTGAAATTGCCTCTGAATTTTCTCTGGAGTCGCCCGGAACCGGCCCCTTGCCCGACCTACGACCAGGGCCACCAGCTCTCCCCTTTAATCCATCCCCTCTCCTTTCACCCCATACCCCGTTCATCTCCATCACCCCTTCCCCCTTCCCCCTCCACCACCCCCATCCTTTTTCTGTGTATGTCTACGGCGCCACTGAGTTAGGGGCCCTCAATTCAATTAGGAAAATAGCAAAATCTCTCGGGGAGGGGAGGAACGGACGAACTCCCGTTCCTACATTTGTGTGATTAACCACCGACTTTTCGGGGGTCCCCCGATATCTCTCGCCTCGCTCACACTCGATCTTCCTCTCGTCCTGCTCCTCCTCTTGTCTCTTTTGCACCACCCACTCGATCTTCCTCCTTATATGTGTCTCTTCTGTCCTCCACCAACCCCCCCCCCCCTCCTCCACCCACGCTTCACCTCGACGAGTCCTCCTCAGTCGTACGCTATTGGCATCTCGCATTATCACTAGTAGGAATTGCTATATCGTCTCGTATTTGCTAATTTGGTACACAGCCTTCATAACACATCACACAGATGCATCGTGTTTTCTTCAATTAGTGTCTTGATTTTTATGAGTTTCAACCGATTGGAGAACATCGATATGCAATTATTGTAAATTGTTTAACATTCTAAACGCCCCCAGTGTCATCAGCAGTGGCAATTGGGACTATTCATGTCTTATATGTTGTTGTGCAAACAGCCAATATCGCAGCATGTCCATCAGTCAGCAAGTTCGTAAGCTGTTGTAATATTTGCTCCAGTTTAAAGTGCTTTAGTGCTTTTGCGGCGTGTTTTCTAGCAAGCTGCTTCCTTCATCTTTTTCGATTTTTCCCCCTCTTATATATTTACCAATACGAATGTCGTTCTTTTTCAGTTTTAATGTTCTGCGTATTCTTACATCTTTCGATTAAATTTCAGCGACCGTCGCAAATAAAATGGCGTAAACTCAACCGCATTTAGTGTCTGAAATCGTTTAGTCTGAGTATGTTTTTGTAGTACCTCTATCGCTATTTATTTTTTGTTGCCATTTCACTGTTCCTTTCATCATTTATGTTTATGGCATCAGATTTCTGTTTTATTTGTCTCTTTCAGCGAAATTATTTTCATTGCTACCATAGAATTTGTGTCTATGATAGAAATCACAAAACGCTGAATTTCTTTCGTAGTTGCGATATTTATTTTTAATCACATCTTCGCAATTTGCTCTCTCGACTTTTCATCGAGTTGTTTTATCGATATTGGATTCAAAGAAACGGTCGAACGATTTAAAAAAATATAGCCCCATGTTTTTATTAAGTGACCGGAGACGATTTCTGCGAAATGATTTTTTATCGCATATTTATTTTCATAGTGTCCTCTATTGTACCAAGAACAATATATTAAAATACTTCACTGTTGGACCGCAATGTTCCACAAACTAATTTCCAATAACTCGTTTTTGTATTATAGTCTTTTACTTTTTCATAAAACTCGCTGGTCCTTGGTATTCCTTGTAAATCATGAAACACATGAAGGAACCCTAAGTCAGAATGGAGATGTCTTAAGTGGTCAATGAGAGTATAATTGTTGATTGCTGATTTTCCGTCTACGTTCCGCTTCCAGTCATTCCACCCCAACTAACCTAGTCCCCCTAAGTTCCCCTAGGCCAGTTCCAACTGAAATGACCAACGCCGTTTAATCCTTGCACACACAACTGAATACTCGATTCTGCATGAACGGTCAATCCCGTGTCGTGTCCCACCTGAGTTGCGAGAGAGCAAAGGGGACGACGCACCAAAAAGAGAGAAAGAGAATGATTGACGCTCAATAGACTTAAGTCGCGCGGCTGGACCCAACGGATGGCAGAAGGCGTGCTGAGGCAAAAGGGTTGCCCGTGTCGAAGACCCCGGAAAGGATAGAAAACTGTTGCC
Source organism: Mycogona germanica (assembly GCA_034698785.1). NCBI lineage: Eukaryota > Metazoa > Arthropoda > Diplopoda > Chordeumatida > Chordeumatidae > Mycogona > Mycogona germanica. The sequence goes on along the minus strand of JAQGBY010003927.1, from coordinate 12,374 downwards.
GTGACATGGGCGGAGAAACAAAATGGCGTCATTTCACCTATCCAGGATGTCCGTCTGCACTTGGCCTACCGTTGGAGAAGTCCGGGTCTCGATGATCAACAATGATGACGCGTTCAAAGTGGCCAGAAGTTAGTTTCAGTGTCGTAGTGAAACATGGGTAGTATCGATATTTCAATTAAAATTAAGACAAGCGTGACAGGCGTGAACAAAAATGAAGTGGAAATTAAAATTGAGCTATATTTGGTCCATTACAACGCCTCCTAGGAACAATTTGAGATGAGAATACGCGATTTAAATTTTTATCGAATACCACAATAGATTGGATTAAAATGTTTATAATAACTAGAATTTGACATATATATGAAGTGGCGACAAATTACTGGACTTGCGAGACGACTTGCAATTCTTCCACCAAGCAGTCTGTCTATTTTGTTTCCAATCAACTGTAGTCAACCGCACTATAGGCATTACGACCCCCTCATGGTGCTTAGGCACTATGCGAGGGGCACGATGCGAGGGGATCGAAATTTTCGACAGCCCGCGCCGAGATTCGAACCAGGGACCGCCGAAACCACAGTCACTAGCTAAACCAACTGGGCTACGACGAGTCGTACATTCAGAGCTCTCAAATGGTGGATCTAAATCTAACCAATCCGTCCTCTAGAATGGGTACGGATGTCTTTGATCTGGCTGAACGCACCACAAGCTGCATCGATTTAAAAAGGAGAGAGAGCTGAGAGAGAGAGAGGTCATGTGGGGTCGAGCGCGAACAGCTTTGCCTCTTCACGTATTTTGTCCGAAAAATTTCATTTCCAATCTCGCTATTCGTTCAAGCGTGTTTGACAGTCTTTTCTCTTTGCTGTTTCATATTCTGATATTCGCAAAATCCAACCCGCTCCTCCTCCTCCGTCCACGACGGGTCCTGGATTAAATCCGTGACCTCCAGACTGACGCGTGCCCTAAATATTTCCCCCTCCACCTCATCTCTCCCCACCCCCCACAAATGATTCCATTCAATACTTCCACCAGCCAATCCTCCAACCCTTCTTTTTACCCTAGTTTTCATTTTCAAACGCGACTCTATTTAACGGGGTTCCATTTAACTTTGGCACGTTCGGACAATCTACTGTGGAAACGCCTCGAGCTATGTCCGAGCGTGTTGCCGACAAATACAGAGTAACTAACTTTGTAGACATGTACCGGGTTCACCTTTTACGGGTACTTTGTGGGTAAGTGGGGATTTGTGAATAGACACAAATTTCGGCATTTCAAATGTTAATAAGTCATAGAATGATGGTGAAAAGCTATTTATCTATCAAACAGCTCATTAAAAAGAATAAAATGGGTTCAACTTCCGTTTTTATTCCGCCAAAATTTTAGTATTAAAAAATAGTTCATGTAGGAAACGTCCTTCGCTATTAATCTAGTGGTCAACGTACTTTTTGACTTCGTAAGGTTCGACTATTGGACTTCTCAAGATGAATGTGACAGGGAAGCTTCATGGCGAATACGATAATAAGCCCTTATTTAAAAACTAATACAAAATAAAATAAAACTAAATTGTTTTTTGTTTGTAGAAGTACAAACATTTCTACATCCCCGATCCCTCATCCCCTTGTCTTTGGCGATGCATTGCATAAAGTCTAAACAGTCATCCAGTCACCCTGACCCATTAATGCAGTTGCACCATTAACAGTCAGCGGTGGCGCCCTCACCGCAGAGGGCGGGGACGTTTCCAATCGTCGAATCCAGCGAATACATCTCCTTTTTCGAGGGAGGAATCTAGACGAGCGTCGTCACAAAAAGAGCTGAAAGGATGGAATCTCACAGATCGAGTTACACAATTTTTGTTGTTGCATGTGTTTTTTTCTTCGAAAGACAACCTCAAAAGCATTAATATGGCAAACGCAAATGTTATGTGCCGATAAATTAAAAGAGCTGGCCATCAGCAGAAAAATTGGTAATGTTTAGATCCATCATGCTAACTTCGAATGTCTTATTTTCTAGAGTAACCTTTCATTTCTTTGATAAGCGTGGCTCGATGGCTCTGTGACGTCAGGTTGGTGTCTCCGTGACTCCGTCGTCTCTGTGGCGGGGAATAGACAGATGCCGATGACTCGTCGGGTTGTCGGTGCAATCAGCCGGAAGATGCTATTGGAGGCGAGGGGGAGGACAGAGAAGACCCACACGCCATATACTTATCCCCCATCAGAAGCGGTGCACTTTTATATATTATTGATTAAAAAATATATCAAAATATTATCAGTTTTTGCATGTCATTCAAATTGTTGCAACGGAAGTGGTTCATGCTTCACAGAAAGAAAGTTAGAGAATTATTAATTTAAAAAAGGAATCACAGTTGAAATTGTTTGGCCATAATACGAGTATCGTGTGACATGGGTTTATCAGTCAACAAGGTTTATTGCAGTTGTCGCATAACTGTTATACAACATAAATATACCCATTATCCTATATTGTTTTTCCAAGAAGGAACGATTCGACGAATTTCCTATGTTCTTGAATTCTTGCAAACATGCAATCGCGAGTTAGATTTTTTAAAAGCTTTCGACATGCTCTTCCTGACAGTTTATTATATTTGGTCTATTATTTATTGTACGTCCATATGTAATGTGGAAGCGATTCATAATATTGTGTTCACATCTCTTGGAATAGCTCTGAATGGTAATAGAATATTCTTAGACACAGCAGATATTGGACAAAAACATTTCCCACTATATCTGACAATTGTCTGGTCAGAAAAGAATCGGATCTCTATTGGTAAGGTGCTTTAAAAAATATCTATGATCTCAAATTTATTTTCTACTGCTCACGAAATGATGAAAAATAACAAATTGGAGATGGTTAATTCGGGACAGCTCATTCTCATTATGAATAAATAGCAATTTACCAAATAATAAAATGTCCCCATCACACAACATTGTCCACATGCGCGACGTCAATGTCAGAATTGGCAATTTAAATCAAACAATATTTAAATAAATTAATGGAATAATTTATGTATATATGGTAGGATTAATTGTGACAAAAAATGACAATTAACGAATGATTTCAGTGTTTTTTTCCTGCGTTTTGATTGGACGATAGACACGGAGTCACTTAAAGTGTCGGACATTTTATTTGGAAGCCAGCAATGTGTTCGTTTTGTTTTGGCGTGGTTCGTTAAGCCTTCGGGTTTCAGTGAAGACAGAGAGATTCATGAACTACCTCTATTTTTCCGCTAGCTCGGCTTCGTCCAAGCACTCAGCTCGAATGTATCAGCGCGACTGGCCCCTCGCAACATGTCGTAATTCAGTTAATGTTAAAATGTTAAGTTGCGCTATCAAATTTCCGTCTAATTTTACAACGTGTCGTGGGTGGCCGCTGCAGGTTAAGTTACGTGGAGAGATTCCATTACATCGGATATAAAATACATCTATCTCTTTCCTGGGCGGATATGATGGAGAGCGAATGAGCGCGAAAGAGGTGCTCCGTTCGAGCCGAGGCAACGTCAATAAAACTAGGATCAGTATCTTCAAAATCGCAAAGAAAAGTTACCATAAAAATGGCGATCTGCAGCTAACGGTTTGATGACTTTAAAATATTACAATCGCGAGACTCAAAATTAATAATGTGTGTGAATGACTATGACATTTTAAACTGTTACGATTAAATAATCCTGTATTACCTGAGCATGCACTTGGAAGTTTAATAATCTTTTAACATATTTTTTAACAGAAACGAATTTAAAAAATATATATTTATATCGATTCTTGCGATGCTTATTAACAGTTTTTGCCAGCCTCAAATCCTCTACATGGGGATCACCTGCTACTTTTGACTAGCCTAGGCTTCAAGAAGGGAATTTTAACGTGTACCTGATATCGTACAGACACGGGTTTACGTTGCTATTTCCGCTCGAAACATTCCGGTGATCTTGACTGGGAATTGAACCCGCGATGCGCTTACCACTCCATCACACATGACTTGCTCAATTTAATTCCTCTAGTCGTCTAATAATTTTATCAAAAAATTACAATTCATTTTTAATTAATCGTCATGGAAAATCAATTTCTTTAAATGACTAAACTCACGAACGAGATTATTTTTCAACGTCATGAAAACCAATTGACGATGCTAACAAATTTGAAGTATCCTAGTGCCGTTCACCAACAGTGGCGCTGCTGTAGAATAGTTCTCTCATCCACGAATCATCTACTCCGAAACTGTATCCAGGATGACTTCGAAGAGGAGTAGGAGGGGGAAATTGTAGAGGATGGAGACCGGCAGATACGCTGGTCCTAAGTGAGACGATTTCTCGCCTGAAAATTTATGAGGACAACGTAGAGGGTAGGACACATTAGTGCTGGGCATTAATGGATACAAATGACTGGATCTTAAGTGATTCAATCAAACCCTGGATGATGGTTACTGATGCTGCTTCTGCGTACAGTGGGATGCGGGAAAGGGAACGGGACGTTTCCGAGTGTAACTACAGAGTATATATAGAGAGAGATATCCTGGCATTGCCTCAGATTCAGTACTATGTACAGTACATCCTCTTCGGACCATCTGTGCTCTTTTTAAAATGCAGCTGAATGATAAGATGGTCGGCTGTGGCATTGACGTCTTTCTGAAGGCTTTTTTGAAATCAGAATTGTGATGAAGATCATTTTTTAAAATAACGTCTGGGTTATATTCAATAATGGAGGTTGTGCCCGGGACAGACCGGACGAAAAAGACGAACAAGAGTTGGCGATAACTCTTTAAATAAATTTAAAAAAAATTAAACTTGAGAATAGGAATCATCTGTAGCGTCAGTTCTCACGGTTTTCTAGTTTAATTTTTTCATTTTAAATAATAGTTTACTATTATTATATTACAATAGAAGAGTTATCGCCAACTCCTCGTTCGTCTTTTTCGTCCGGTCTGTCTTGGGTACAACCCCCATTATCATTTTTTTTGTTTCAAAAACGTTTTAATTATTCTTTTCTGAAGGGAAGTTTCAAAACGAAATTTCAAAACGAAATTTCAAAACTTTTTATTCGTTTTCTTTTTAGCTCACTAATTAAAAACAGATTCCATTGAGCATCATTATGGAGCAGTTTCATGGAGCCAAACGTGAATTGATCTCAAATGAAAAAAAGAGGTTCTAGTCCATCGATACGGATTTGAGCCCTCCTCCACCCTATGATCCACAACTCGACCCGTCAGACTACAAAACGTGGGTGATTATTGTTGCTGTCGTCGAAATACTTCTCCTCTCACCCTTTCTCTTTCGGGTCTTTCGGGTCTCAGGGGTCTCAGGGGAGCAGAGAGATGAGTCTAGTGCGGAGCAGTAGCCGTCTGTACGTGTGCTAGGGCCTCTGGTGTGGTGAGTAGCCGGGGACATAGAAAAAAAGGGCAGCCATATACACGAGGCGATTGTGCGTGGCGTTTAAGTGCTACCACTTAACGGCTTATAGCGGCTATCGGCTTTTTATAAGTGTTGGGGATTTTGTGTGTATATATACATGTATATATATATATAAACGATGGCACGGACATTTACTCGACTGCAGTAGCTCAACGGATAGGTTTGTGGACCTGTGGTTAACGCTGTACGAATAGTACGAAGCTGGTTGTTCATATATCCGCTGTTCTCAATTGGTCGTACCACTACACGACGTTACACTCACTTATCTGCGATCGAGCGATCATTGTACGGAGGAAGAATCCCAAGTTTCAGTTGAAGACCTATTTCCATTTTGATATAACAATGCTCATATAAAATGTCGATCAAATCTGCGTTCATCATTTAACCAGATCATCGACAGATTGTAATTGTTGCCGATGGTGGTGATTCGGAAGTCCGAAGCGAATTCACGGCAAGGCTTGCTGAAACCACTTAAGTATGGTTTACATCAGAGATGATCGGTTCCTATGGAGCCGATCTTCGTCGCAGGAGCGAAAAAAAAGCACAACTTAATGTTGTAAACTTAAGCGCGTGTCGCTCCCATCACGAATAAAAAATGTTCTATTCTGAAGGAAGCCTCGCATGGGATCCGTTCACTGAGCGCTTTCTGTGCGCTCACTGAGAGCTCCGCTCCGCTCTCGAAACCGTTTAAACCGAAATGGTGACAGGGGAGCGAAGCACGTTCCAATCTCACGCGATCTGAGAGACGCGATCGGCTCCTTAGGAGCCGATCTTTTCCGGTGTAAACCGCGATTTAATGGATGAGCAATAGTACGATAAAACTGTTGATAAAGTTGTAACAACGATATCTCCTCAATCATCGAGTAACGAACCAACTGAATTTTTGAGAACAAATTTGAACAACAGTCGTGCACAAAAGCGATAAAAAATGCTGACTTCCGAAAGAGTCATTCACCATGTGTTTGCATCGATCGTTTTCATCCTTAGAGAATTGGCTAATTTTTCGTAACTATTTATCCCCACAATTGAATAAACTTCACGGCCATCAAGATCCGATCTAAGAAAACGGAATGACGTGTTGACCATTTGGCACTCCACGCCGATGACGTTGTTCCTCTAATAACACGAATTGACAAATGGACTCGGTGTGACCATGTTATTTGTCCGCGAAACAGGCACACAAAAAAAAGTAAAAAGGCCAGTCGGTTGGGCGGATGCGACACTGGCAACGGCTACGACTGGAAACCCCCAACCGGGAATTGGTTTCCCCAACCCGCGAATTATATCGAGTGTGCAACCAATACGTAAATGGCAGATAATATTTGTCTAGCGCAAAGACACACTCGTTCAGAGCGACTTTCGGGAATGGTGGACGATAGTTTTGTATAAATTGCGTCTATTCTGACCGGTTCAATTAGCCCCCACCCCACACATTATTCTTCTGAACCCAATCTACAACCGAGAGGCAAGGATTATTTGAAATTTGGAAAGGGATACAGTCATCTTAATTATCAACAAATGTCATAATAATCGTGTTAAACTCGACCGACATATTAAAAATTTTAAATGGGGCCCATTTTAGTTTCCTTACCCTGTATTATTGGAAAACGTAATGGTTAACATCAAATAATGAAATATGCTTATTTAAACGTGTCAAGACAACATTAATAATTACTTACTCAAATGTTCCATTTTGTTGGTTCTAGATGTTAAAAATACAGAATTGTATCAATTATTTTAATCAAGTTTCAAGGTGGCAGGTTTCCTTAGAGGTTTTCCTGGTTACAGAATGCTGAAATGAGACTGCCGAAATGAGACTGCCGTAGGGGGGGACCTATCATAACACACCTATTATTCCCAAGAAGCCAAAGTAATATCGCGCTGTTGCCGTGTCAAATGTATTTGTCTTTTATTATATTGTAGATCCTCCAAAGGCCACTACTGACTCGATCCTCTACCAATATGTCATTTTGTTTTGATGAAACACACGCGCGAGTTTATAACATCTCCAGCGCGGTCATTAGAAATTTTTCTTCGAACGTCTTCATTAGGTCCAAACAAAATGATATTTCCATTTAGCAAGTCATAAAATGATCACAAGCGCAAAGGATCCATTGAATATTTTTGGCCCATTTAAGAGCGGCTTTTCAGTTACGTGAAAAAATAGAGAGCAGACGAAACGATTTCAAGAATACATACATTGTTAAAAATACTTTATTTTAAACGTATGCATTTTTGATTTCTTCTGACGATGTCGTTTACGTGGGTTGATAAGAAACACAGTATATATACCTTATATACCTTATATACCTTGAAGTATTGTATTTAAAAAGTATTTAATTTTATAGAATCGAATTTTAAAAGTTTTAAAAAATTTAAGTTTATAAAACCCCATTTTTTATCACTAATTATTTCAAAAGACTTCTTTTGAACTGCTACGGAGATATCTGTGTTTCATTTATTGTTTTTCAACCTTGCATATTTTTAATAGTACTCGTATTTCTACAGAGTACATCCTAATTCCTGATATCAGATAACTTTTTACTGTACATGCACGTACGTACGTTAATGTACTGTACACGAGTACATCACGTAGCCCTCAGGGTGAAGTCTGGGCGGAATGAGACGGCCATGGGGGGAGGGAGGGGAGGGAGATAAAAGCGTCACCAGCAGTCTCTGGGGGAGGGAAGGTAGGAATGGGTGAATAGAGTAGTGGCGGGTGGGGAGGGGGTTGGCAGTCGAGACGGCCGATTGGGTTTGTTTGCTCAGCAAATGGACAACCGTGGTATTCGATTTCGCTTCAGTTTATCTAAATTTACCCCCTGCTTAATCTTCCTTAGCATTTACAACACGCTTTAGGCTTTGCGGGATGATCCAATTATCCGCTGGGAATTAACCGGTTGCCCTCAAACCCTGCACACACACACACAGAGAACAGACTCGCGATATTATGTATACATAAACACTCACCTGAGATCTGAGCCAAATCTCGACCAACCAACTATATTTACTCGACTTAGATTACATTACCCGGGTTCGTACAGCGAAATGTTTTCCAAATATTTGAAAACCTGGTTCCCTTTCGTCATGGTAATGACGTAGCAACACTGGTTTTATAGGTTTCTCAATAGTTTTTAAAAGCGTTTGACAATTTAAAGATCTATTTAAAATAAAAACAAATAAGCATTTTATTCCTACAGGTACTTCGCTAAATAGATAGATGTCTAAGAAGTTAAACGATATGCAAACAAAAAATATGGTAATGCCACTGGCAGCATTGGTAGAACGTGAATGCTACAGCGCCATTTTGGTCAAATGTAGACGCCATATTTGAAATTACCATTTTAACAGTAAAACATCAACGGCTGATAACTCGAGAAATACGCAAAATCGAGATCTGAAATAACTTGCACTCGACTACAAATTTGTGGGTCTATCTACAGCTTAAATTTTATTCAATTTCGTTAAGTAATTCGCAAGTAAACGCCGAGGCAAAAAATCAGGATTATAATGTTCACTGTAAAGTGAATCAAAGTAAATTACGCTTTCAAAAAGAGTACCGTCTTGTTAACCGGATAGGGTTTCTCACACAATAATATATATATTTTTTCAAAACCTTGTTCAAGTTGAAGAAATCGTCAAACTTATGATTATGACCAAATCTCGAACTATTGAATACATGTGGAGGGAAGGCCACAACAAGATATGTATGATCACAATGCGCGCATGCGCCATGTCCGCTCGACGTGGACATGTGTCGTCCGAGTCCGGGCGAGAGAATGGAAAAAAGCGTAGTGTCATGAGGCGAATTGGGAACGATTGATCATTGCGACCACGCTGCACCAACCGTTATAATTGATTAGAACGCCGGCGCCAGTGCGGGGGTGGCCTATCGAGGCATTCAGAGAACAGAACGCCCCGGGCGAAGGAAACACTACGTGTATATATTTGACTCAATAAAATCGAGTCAAATTTTAATGACATTTTGTTTCACGAGCAAAATGTTCGTTGAGGAGACTTACCACCTTTCCAGGATCATTTTGCCTAACCTAGGCTGCCTAGGAAAGGGACCTCTACCGTGGCCTAGACCACGGTACAGGCATGGACCACGTTTTACCTCCATTCCGAATAAAGGGGTCCGAAGGAATTTCTCTGGTCCGAAAAATTTCGAAGGTGTTGTTCGGAATCGAAACCACGATACGGAAAACATTATTCCACAAGACCCCCACCACTGTTTCATTGGTGGCCTGAGCTCGTTTGACAGAACGGAGACTAAATATTATATTAATATCGGTCTGGGGGGAGGAGGGGAGATAGATAGAGAGAGAGACGACATATCCGACCATCTCCGATGTCGGTCCCACCCACTTAGGCCTACATCATCCTGATCCGGCCCCCTCTGGTCTGCTCGGCGCCATTTCTGGAGGCCACAGTGCTGTCAGATCTGGCGCAATGCTCAACCCCCTGTTATTTGCGCGCGTGTGTTTATGCCGACAGACGCTCAGCATTTTGCTCCCCTTTTTCGTTATTATTGTCGACATTTATCGATGTCCACCCTCTGGTCCGTCTCCTCTGGCCACCCTCCACCCTCCTCCTACTACATGGGCAACTATAGGGCAACATCGGAGCAGTAGGTGGTGGAGGGATTTTTTTCCCGTTGTTGCCGTCATTAGCACAAATCATGTAAAAGACACTAATGGGCCATCCGCGTTCATATTTTTATGAGCGTGTTTTTCGGTCGGGAACCCAACGGACGGTTGTGAGTCGAGTCAGGCCTTAGACACGCGTCGGGACGAGCCCAGATACAGGGTGTCTCGTACACAAAAAGCACGGAGATTAGCGTCAGCGCCGTCTACAGGAAAAACACTAACTAGAGATACAGTAGTGAAGTCTGATTAACCACAATCTTCCAATGACAATGTGCCCGGTATGAACTAACTCGATTCTATTTTGGAGTGAAGATTTCAGATATGTCCCACTTCACTGGGATAAGTAAATCAGAATAAGAGAATATTGGTTCTAACCTGGACTGAGATTGTCAATCAAATAAAAAAATTTAAACCGTCAAAATATCTTTTTCCTATTTCAGATAAAGTAAAATGAAGTCGAAAATGTTTTGACTTTGAGAACAAGATGTCGGAACGGAGGTGCAGAGCATCCCGAATTAAATTACAAACAACCATCACGCTATAATTACCCTAGAATCGCCACAAAAATTAGCCCGTATATTTTGACAGGCGCCCCTGGAATGTGTCGAGCCAATTGTGAGAAAACCCCCCGACCAATAGCGTGGCCGCATTACGGTAAATGGAATATTTAAGGCAAGGAAAATGGCGCTCGCTGATAATTGTATTTATTTTTTGCATGTTAATAAGCTGACGTGTGTGCACCACTGGCTTTAATAATGCACACACACGTACACACCAACCACGGTCGGGGCGCGTATGCACAACCAAAAGAGCGCTCAGCCCTCCCGAAATATAAATCAGGACAGCCGACAATTGTCTTGACGTGATACGCCAGCGAGCACCTAGCACGCACGTCAGGAACATCTAATCTTCCTGAGACCTCAAAGTCCACCAATTCCATATTTGTTCCAATGCTATAAAAAATATTAATTTATGAGAATGTTAATACAGTTTTTTCAGAGACCCACTTCACAATCAGAATCAAGAGAATAGCCTGAGAAGGGCTCTTCGATCAATCTACTTCGGTCTAGTTTCATACCTTACCGTGTTTTCCGTCCTATGTGGCGCAGGGGGCGTTACCGGGTCAGCGTTAAAAGTAATTTTTAAATTTGTTTCCACCCGAACCGGGATTCGAAACCAAAAGCTTATTAATTACAATCCGACATCCTCGTGTGGGGTTTGCCCAGTTCAACGTCCGCACACAGTCCGATTATGAATTTTGCGGACTCTAATGAAAAAAAATTCCCAAAAGCAAAATCAAATCATCACATACGGGCTTGGTCCAAACATTGGTCTCAGGAGGTCTCACTTCAACAGTTGCGGTGTGTGTGTGAGTTTCTAACCCCAAAAACTGGTGGCAATCAAAAATCTCGACTACGCTGCCTGCACATTTATTAAACCTTTTTGCCTAATAAGAATTTTATGGAGCGAAAATGCCATCGCACACAAACACACGAGTTGCATGCGCACCCGTCGAGTGAAAAAAAGCCAAAAAAGAAGTGAAAGTTCTCTCGTTTAATTACGAGCGTCATGAATAGTGCAGCTGCTCTCTGCTTGCCAACCCGCCAAACAAACAGAAGCACCCCCCTGTACGAGGCATCCCGCAGCGCACGGTGACACTGCGGAGAAAAGGTGAGTTGTGCAAGTGACTTTACACTATCCTTCAGAGCACGTTTGGCTCCGTGGAAATATCATTTTGTTTTGGTCTAACGCATACGTGAGGTGGACTGATGCAGTCCCCCTCTCTACGTAATGGTTGGCCAGAAATTTCACAATGTTCAATAGTTTTGAGACTCGAATTCGAAAAAGGATACTTATCCTAAAAATTACCAAACTCACAATAATCTGGTCACTTTTGGCCGACTTTTGGCATTTGATGATTCAGTGCTTGCCCTTTCTTTTTTAATTTTTTCCTTAATCTTTTCGTTACTAGTTGCTCTAACATCTACTCTCATCAATTATGATTCACACGCAAAACAGTTTCTAAAATATTGCAAAATTCCTTCGTTGCTCTGACGGGGACAATTGAGCAAAGTTGGCTATTTCTCTATTCCTCTAGTTATGAAACTAAGGATTGGATTTTCCTGTTCGGAGACCAACTCTCGAACGGCTCAATGACATAGCATAAAATTTAACATACCCTAAGTAGACCACCACAATTCACTGGCGACGGAATTTCAGATCTCGATTTTCAAAATAACATAATAAAACAAGCGTTACAAAATTTTGGATAATCTCCCTTTCGCTTCAAACTTAAAAAATGGCGTCTCCAC
>JAQGBY010003926.1:0-17871 GCA_034698785.1 Mycogona germanica | reverse complement strand
TCTATCATAGCAAGAAGGCTAGCTTCTCCATAATTAACCAAAATCTGACTCGGCGTGCTTCGGCACCATTCTATTTACTATAAGGCAATTTGTTCATACAATCAACGATGTGAGTGACTCAATTGCAGCGGCAAACAAACAGTGTTAAGAAAAATAATAATTATTTTCTCGTGTTATCTCATGTGTCGCGTCATCCGGTTCAGAGAAGTTACAATTTAGTCTCACATCTAAAACTGGGAATTCGGTTGAATCAGCCGTCAGCAGAGTCGCCGAATTTACCATTCCCAAGAATCATTGTGGGTTTTATTTACCTAGGGAGTTGCTAACTGTTCAATCAACCGCGCTTGTTATCTAAAAGATTAGATTAACAAATGCTGCATGAGGAAATAAAACTATTACAATATATACCCACAAGCAGCCCCAGGTGGGGCCTATGGCGGGGGTGATTTTATAATAAGACTCATAGTTTCTCAAATAGAGAAGGATCACTTATATTTATGCTAGGGAACCTGACCTTACATTAACAATTAACAAAAGGTAAAATGATCCGATCGAAAGTAAAAACGCACAATTGAAAATATTAGAGCAAAATTTAAATTTTAACGAATTTATTTACTAATATTGATTCCATTTAATTCAGTGATTGAGTGCAACAAAATAATAGTTTAGGTCTAGCAAATAAACTGATTCCATCACGATGTCAGACATAATAATATTGATTCCATTTAGTCCAGTGATTGAGTGCAACAAAATAATAGTTTAGGTCTAGCAAATAAACTGATTCCATCATGATGTCAGGCTGATAAAGAAATCCCAGCCACCATCGTCAATTGATTATTATGAGAAAAAACCTACGTCACACGATAAAGCATACACACGAGTGCACACCGTTTGTTTTTGACATTTATATTGCTCTCCGGTTTTCATTCCGGGAAACGCCAGGAAAAGCTATGGCACAATGTCGTTCGGGATTTCAATGTCACCATCGCCCACCCATACTGTACAGAAGTACACTGCGACTAGTGTGGCACCAGCACAATATCCGTTTAGCCCATTAACAGTTGCTGGTTTTTGACGACTGAGTGACAAATTCGCCGGCTGAACGGCTGTTCGTGATGGAAAGTAGTTACAGCAAAATCAATATGGGTTCGCCAATCGCCACTCTGTCTCATATAGCTCACTCTTTCAAGGTGACAACACGGAATTTATGATTAATTAAATTTCTAGTGGAAGGAATAGTTGATGGTTACCCGATTTGTTAGCAGCGAAACAACGTCATACAATATCTCCCTTGACATTTAGTGTCCTGATAAATCTGATAGACAAATAATAAATGCACGAAAGGTGATTCGTAAAGTGGCAGACCATAAGAGGATGTTAAACGGGAGTAAAAATAAGTGGTGCTTTGATATCGATGATAGTTCCTAAACCAGATCCTCAGGCTATTGTGTTGCCCCACAACCTACAGGGTTTCTATGAACAACCTACAACAAGATATATAATTAACATTTCACATTGCTGCAACTCACAGGCGAAAAGTCATAAATTAAACCACGCGTCTATTCAGATAGAAAAGCCGATCCTCTTTACTCGTATATTAAATGAGAATCTACACATCATGGTAACTGTTGTAGAAATTTCTTGAACTTCTGAATTGCACGGGTTCGTTTCAAAGAAAATGGAAGTAAGAGAAATGTAATCAATATATATCCACAATGGAATCCGGATAACTGACTGAAAGAAATTTCGTGGCTTTTAAATTATTTTTTAGAAAATGTGAATCTAGCCTCGATTTTAAAATACTTTGTAATCATAGTTTACCAGAAATCAGAAAGATATAAAAATACCAGAAAGTGTTATAAAATATGTATCAGTTTGTTTTGATTAACAAAGTTGGAACGGCTAATTTCAACACATATGAGCACGTACATGAAAAATGTGGCAACATAAAATTAAGAATAAGCCGTCCCACCATTGGAACTGTATACCAGCACCATTGTTATTTTTGTTCTATTTTCCGTGAATAGCATCGCATGCGTTTAATTGGAGTCGTTGGTCGAATTCTGGCTTGCCTGTCTCTTTTTACCTCAAATTCCAATTGCTTGACGAACAATATAATTGGTGTTAGACACCATACATTGTGATCGCCCACAATGTGCGATTACGTCACTAATTAACATTGCCAGGCCCAGGACTGTGATGTTCAATCACTTTGTTTTGCATACGATGTATGGCGATCAAGATGCAGTATGGTATATGGTTAGTATCAAGCTGCCCCGAAAATGGGCAATCACTCATTGCACGGTATCTTGCGGTGAATCAGTGCTTCGGGGTGTTTCATAGTTGATGCGCCTAAAGGTCGGAATGGGTTGTGCGGTCGGAACACGTTGAATGTGTTCAAATGGATTCCCATAAAAAGGTAATTTATAAGCTATTTATTAATTTCGAAGGGCATTTGGCTAACGGAAGGTCGTCCCCACATCTGTCTGGACTACAGTTGAACACACATTTGATTTCCTCTTGATATACTTCGCCCATTTGAAGCAGATCTGCTCCCATTAAATTGAAAATCATAGGCCTTGGCCTTCGTAGACAATCTTATAATTAATAAAACGTACTTTGAAGAAGATTTGTCGTGATTCTTGATGATAACCACTACTGAAAATGATTGGCTTTTCCCGCATTCAGCAGGGCATTATGCTGTCCGGTGGTCTCATGAAGCAATGGTTCACCTTCCAAGGCAAACAATATGGTAATGGAGGGTTATCCCATATTGCGCTGTAGACGATAAAAGAAAGCTGAATGTGATTACAATTATTTGCCTCTCATTTGTCGAAACAAAAGTCGCCATATAGCTTTCCAAAGGTATACGGTACACTTGGACTCCAAAACTGGCGTAAACATTCTCTAGCGTGAATAGCAAAAGTTGAGGCCATGTGACCTAATTTCACGTTGACTTTGTGCTATCTACAATCAGTCCACAGTACAGAAGCGCGCACGCACCATTGTCTTAAATGTGCTCGCCGATTCCCAGAAAATTAAATCATCTTCTTCGAGAATTAACTGCACGAACGAATTAAGCAATTCTCAGTTTTCAATTTCTAAAAATATCTTTTGAAATATGGCCCTATGTATATTTTTATGACAAACTCGTATCTCAGAAATATTCGAATACAATTTTGCTTTTTGTTACATTTTTTTTGGACATAAAACACCTTCGATTAACAATTTTCTTTTGCAAAAGCCCTTCCTGTATATTAATTTTTAAACCCCATTCCATGAAAATAAAAGGAAATGGAGAAAATTATAAATTACTAGTATATGGTCCACGAAGGATCATCAATAAATTAATGCTCTTTAAGTTGATCCCACATTTTCATGCAACCTCGAAAGCAGGCTGCTATCACAGAACTATCGATCATATCGATTTTATGCCAGAAAGATGCGAGTGCCGAATGTGGTTCATCATTAATAAATGGTCAGAAAAGGGGTTGCTATAACCAATACGCCATCCGTAAATATCTGTATTTTGTTAACCTATTTACGCACTATGTTAACACAACATTCACAAAAAATAGCAATTAACAATATAGGTTTGCAAAAGCTGCTGTGTCAATCTGAACACCATTGAAGTTCATATTTCTCGACATCTAAAACCATTTATATTTTTTAATATAAAAAAGGGAGCAGCAAACAAAAATAAAGTTTCGATTGGAAAGGGCAAAGTCTATTTTGACGTGGTAGCCTATGAATATGCTAGCATGTATTTGATCGCTAACATCACCAAAGTAGATAATGTATTTTGATTGCTGGAACATCCGTTGAATGCGAATTGTGTGTTAGCTGACAACCTTGAAAGACTATTACAGGTTGACGGTGGTGCTCAACAGCAAATCTTCGAACGATATTCGTCGCCCAAAATCTGTTATTAGACAAAACTACGTGACCAATTTAATCAATTTAATATGTTGAAAAAAATGGCAACAACACTACTAGAATTTAAAAAGAAGTTGTGAATCTGGAGCTTAACAATCTGGTCATCTTGTCCCGTATTAGAAATTAAGGAATGAAGTATTGGAAGAAAATATGCAGGTGTAGGATCCTCGGACAACCAATATGGAGTTAAAATATTAGGTATAATGACTCACACAAATGTCTTTTTTTAGTCTGAGTAGAAAAACACGTCCTTATTCGTATTACATGTACGTGATCCTCAATGGTGTTAAGTGGTCCTCAGTGGTCATTTGCAAAGGTTTAGGTAGATAGCTCAGTGGTGTGATGTTCAATCTCTATGATCGATCACAATTGCCTGGTGCCGAGGCCATTTTTTGTTTCTTTCCTAACAGCGATCCAAATACAGGTAGGTTGTTAATGTTAGTGGCATCGCTTCTTCACGTCTACATAGTTATCTGGTCGTCGGTGTAAACGCAGCCATGTGCGGCATCACACTGCAACGCTTACGTTCGACAGGATGCGCCGCAGCACCGGGCAAAGTGAACGTACACCTGAAACTGAATTCCATATTTTTTCTTTTCTTCTTTTCTTCTCATTTTGATTGTGGATGTAGGCGGTCATGCCATCATCCATCGTGTTGTAGTCGGTCTGTCAATACGTCTGACACTCAGCTGTTTTCTTTAGGTGTTTATGCGCGGTGACGTAACTGTCGTTCCGACTTCATTGGGCATGGCCCACATAGCTATCATTTGACGAGGTAGAGTCGGACTGTCAGATGATTTCACTCAAAATAACGAATATCTTAGACCTTCATTTTGCGTATCAATAGATAAAATTGATTGCGAAAACTTGATATCAGATATTTTTGGATCATCTTGTGAATCGTAAGTTCTATATATTTATTCTAGGTAAAAATATTTTTTAAGCCAATAAGAAATAATCATATGGTTCCTTCTTTCTTGGATGATTACATAATGGTTCATCTAAATCGTATGTATTTACATAAACAAGACTGTCGAAAAGGTAATTAATTTTGTTGAATGTATTTTATGTCTTTATAGAAAATTATATCGGCGCAAAAATTTGGTTTAAATTTCACATAAGCTAAACCTAACGAATAGACGAGATCATACATATGGCATTCACCTGTATTCCAAACGTTATTATAGCATGTCGCGTGTGGCATGTTGGCCGCCGTCACAAAACAAAAAAGCAAACTGAATGAGGACATGCAATACCAGGAACGCATAATTGACAAACGCTATCTGTTTTACCGATAGAGAAAAAAAGAATCAGACCACCAGCAGACCATTTTGCTAGTAGTAGCTCGATTGGAGATTATAGGTTTTTCCAATTGTTCTTGCCCAACAATCAGTACTGAAAAATGCCATTAATTTGAAAAAATATTCTTGGAGAAACATGTACCGTACATGTAAATTTCAAGCATTGTCAAAAGCCAGTCATTAAATAAAACTATACATACAGAGTAATCAAAATATTTTTGATCAGTTGCCAATCACATTATTAGCTTATAGGATAAGTTTCATTTGGTATCGGTTTTTAAAAATGCTCGTTTTTCATATAGTTTGAAATAATTTACTATGGTTTCATCTGAAACGCTCTTTTCTATTGTTAGCAAAACAAGAGGTGATTTCTTTATTAAACCTTGTGGCATTCGTGTGATTTTAGCTATTTTGGTGTTTTGTTTCCCCAGAGTTAATTTTTAGCTGCAAAAGTCCAATCCCGCCAATTTATTTTAGCTCGCAATAATTCACAGTCACGGATCTTCTATTCCTATACATCAACCAAGGCCGCGTTAGGACATTAGAAATCGTGCCAAACCAACATCAGAGGCGAGAGAAAAAATAACTAGGAGCCAATGGGTTGTATCACAACATCCCGAAATAACAGCAACCTCACTAAACGAAAAAGATCAAACTGACTACGCAGAAAAATAACTAACCAGAATGTATCACTCGTTAAGGTCACTTTTAATTATGTTTATTTACAATATTGTCAAAAAATAAAACATTTGAGACACGTAGTACTCAACAAAGCATGTACTACCACAGAATTCAGGTGTTATTTGAGGTCACTGAAGAACAACCCATCATTAAAAAAAATGGTCAATAATTTGCTTTGAGGTTCGAGTCTTGATATTTGTCAGGTCAAATTTGTGCAAACCTTTCGTCGCGACCAACAAAGGTTAAGGTTTTTACACTTTCAATAAAAATTACACACGAAACATCTGCATCTTGGAATGCTCTGCGAAGGAACATCGATTTTCATTTCAGAGTTCAAAATTAAAAACACAACACAAACTATATACGATATACAATTCGTCGATTTTGCGAAACATAGCTTACTTTTTAGTAGCCTTGTAACTTCTTTTTTGTACAGTCCCTCGCAGATCAACAGTTGGACATGGGGTTTTTCCCAAACAAAATGGCCACTACCTTCAGTTAAACGTTTTGTCAGTTGTGTGAATGTAATTTAGTAGGCGAAGTGCGGGTAAAAATTCATGCCTTTTGACAGATTATCTAGCAAAATAGACCCTGTTAATAACAATTCAAGTTTTAAACAGGACGAAGTGCACATTTAAAAATTCCGATCAAGTAAGCTCAAACTCATGGCAACAAAATAAGAAAAGGTTGACATTTCGTCTTTTAGGTTTTGTTGAGTGACGTCACAAATCCAGCTAAATTGATCTCCAAAATGTACACCCAGGTGAGCAATCAGCTCAATACTAATTAGTTTAGCGACTTTTCAGGAGTCGGGTTTGAAAAACAGTTCACGTTTGACGTGATTCGTGCGTTATTCTAGTCCACGCCAAGGAGGTCGCAAAAATTATTTTTCGGAAATATGATGCAACAAAATTAGTACTTGGTACTTGCATAAAATTGTAATTGAAAAAATCGGGCAAAAGAGTTGTACTGGTGAAAAAATCATGTTGAATTTTTATATTTGTGCCGCAGCAACAATGCACATGTCCATGGAGGACTCCCGGAAAATGATACATGGGTTGAAGGAGGAATTAAATAATTTCGTGTTTTCGAAAGCGACGGAATTTGGACGAGACGAAAAAAAGTAATAAAACCATCCCCCACGAACAAGAAACAAAAAACAACAATAAATCACCGTATTAAATAAACAAAAAAATGTTGATAAATAACAGCAATAGTTCTCACTCTCCTCATCATCACCATCATCTTCATCGCGTTTGCGTCATCAAATGTTATAGAATTCTATCTCGGTTAGTCCCTCTTATGTGTTGTTGTAACCAGTCCGTTGTTATCGTTATAACTCTTCCGTCTCGAGCGCGATGGATTTCTTGATCTTGAGATTTTCATATTTATATATTTTTTTAAAACATGTTTTGTTCTCATCTTTTGCGTGGATGGCGGACAAATAAAAAGAAAAGAATAAAATTGTTAAAAAATGGGGGAGCGGCGGCGGTGGTGAGTGCGAGATGCTGGGGCGTGTCTTTCTTTTTCTCTCCGGAAAACGATGTCCCCTGGACACGCGTTACCATCGCGGTAACCGTCCACTAGGAAGCGCTCTCCACTTCCTGTTGGTAACGACAGGTGAGCACGTCGGCGGTGTCGGTCAGCTGTTGCAGCACGTGGTACAGGCCGACTAAGTGGTGGCGGAAGTGGCCGGCGATGCGGGCCGACTGCTGCTCCACGTCGGTCGTCCCGCTGTCCGACGTCTCCGAGCAGGTGGACTCGGCGTCCGAGTCGGACAGGGACAGTGACGAGACGGTGGACAGACGGCGGGACGGCGGCTGGGACGGGAAGGGTGACGAGACGGGCGAGGAGCGAGTGTCCTTGCTGTGGCTTACCGTCGTGGCCGCGCTGTTCACCAAATTATTGTTGTTGACGTTGGTGTTGCCCGGACCCCAGATGAGCTGGGTCTTCACCGAATTGAGCATGGTGTAGAACCCGTAGAGGTCGGGCGCGCCGGAGACGGGCGCGGCGGCGGGCGGCGCAGACATGTCCATCAGCCGGCTGGGCACCATCACCGTCTCGTTCATGTTGTCCACGGCCTGCACGAAGCGATCCATCGCGCTCAGCACCGACTGCTGAGAGAACTCGCGACTGTCCTCCCGCGAACTCAACTTCCTCATGTTCTTGTTGCGGTTGGTATTCATTTTTGATAAATTGATAGTTTCTTTTTTTTGGTATACGGTAGTAATACTTTCTCGTAATTAAATATCCACTCTTGAGCGTGTCCGTTTGTCGATTCTAGTTGATCGCGAGTTGAAAAATAAACCAAACGCGACTTCAGTAGCAATGGGCTCAGTATCGGCAAAGCGTGTGTTTTAAAACGACTAGGCAGACTTTATCACTGGAATTGATGATTTTCGGCAGTCGATGGTGGTGTGTGGACGCGTTGTCCAGTGGAGCAGGTGAAAAACGTAATCCGCGAAGCGTTCGCACCAAATATCTCGTTCCAGATCGTGTTCGTACGGCGTTAACTGTGTATAATAATCGGTCAAGAAAAAAGCACAGATTGGGCGCCTAAATAATTCAACGCCCTCTTTCGCATTTACGTACAACCGACTCCTCCCGACATGGGCGAAATGCAATACAAAAAGTCTCTCTCTCTCTCTTGCACAACGCACCAGCAAATGTCGATGACGGAATGAGTGGCCGAGAAGGGGGGCGCGTGCTTTTATACGCGCCCGCCGCGTGTGCCGCCAGGTGGCGGTGCACGTCAATGGGATGTTGTGCATGTGGATAAAGGTCAGTGAAGGTCGTCACCATCGACAACCGTTTGGCGCTTTGGAGGCTGGCGCGAGCAGCACGAGCGCTGAAGGTGGTTCCAAGAGCAAAAGGCACATTTTATGCATTTGTCGAATTTCAAAAAAGACATTCGTGGCGAACGTGCTTGGAACACTCAAACTCTGTGCTACTCATCGAATTTTTTTTAAATATAGATTATTCATTCGACACTGGTCACCATTTGGCTTCGGGATGAGAGATTGATTGTTTTTTTCTCCTTGAGCACTTTTATGATTTGCACTTTCTCAACAAGGTGTACAGATTTGCATATTATTTTATGGATGTTCACGTTTTTATAGCACACTTAAAGGATTTTTAAAAATATTGAATTTGGCTTGCAAATGAATTTAATTGTAAAATGAAAAATTAATAAATTTTCTAATTTTTTTAAATTTTTACGTTGATTAAAAGTTTGTTTGCCAATTTCATTTTTGGAATATGAAAACGACATTTTCTATTTCTTAAATAAAATATGGGAATATTTTCTAAACGAAATTCTTATCGGAACAAATCAGTTCAAGTGATTGATAATGTTACTATCTACGTTGGTTAATTGTTGCAAACATCACAAAGTGAATATGAATCTGCTGCAGAAATTTGCCCAGTGGGTCGTGCATAGAAGATTTCGAAAGCCTTTGACACGATTGATTTTTTAACGATTTTAAAAAGGTGCATTTGTCGTCGGTTGCCCAATTTTCGCGCGTTACGTAAGAGACAATGATGTAGACAACATCATGGCCATTAAATTCCTTCAAGATTCGATCGACGTTCTTCCTCCATTTGTTCACATTTGTAAATAGAGATGGCGAGTTCACGGGTAATTGAGAAAACCTGCTAGCGCGTGTCGGCTCTAAAACTCAGCTGAGAGGAAAAACGATAAAAGGTAAATATTATAGAAATGAGGCCCAATCAGGGAGACTTTCTATGTGATATTTTCGATTTCATCATTTCGTTTCATTGCCAAAATTGTGTGTGTCTCTCGTCTACGAGTAAAATTATAAAGCGAATACTCGCATGTCGATTACGATATCGATTACCTAATATGAATACGAAAAACGTTTATCAAACACATGACATCAAATTACATGTATAATCAAAAATTATGAATTGATAAACTTTTGAAAATGTTGATTTTCGCATTTTTCTGAACCAGCCAAGACTGCACTTATTTGAATTCAAAAAATTTCATTCCTTAATTATTTCCTAGTTGATTAATGATTTTTTTTAAAATACGGCCTCTTGAAATTTCTCAAATTGAAATAATTAATTATCTCTCATCGGGAGCATGCCGTCGACGCATTTATTGGACGATATCGCATGATATTTAATTGCTCTTGACATTCCATTTGTAACATCCCCACTTTTGTTAGCAAGGATCGAATTTTCCCTGAAGTGGTGGCAATATATCCTGACCGTTTGGCAGCGCGTCGGTTAAACAGTGCCTTGCGATCATGCCACCCGGCGCCAGCCAATGGCGGCGCTGCGTTCTCCTTTGCGGGCCAGCTGGTTCCACGCCCCCTTTCCATTTATCCTACCCCCACACTCCCCCTCTACAGCTCATTCACTACGTCTGTTGCCATAACTCGGGCACGCGTGCATGCACCTTCGGAAGGAATTTCACGGGCATCTGCCCAGGACACATTTACCACACATTAAGAATTAATTTTTACCCTTTATTTTTAAAAAATAAGAAATATTTGTTTGAATGTTTCTACTATTATTCTCCACATTCCAACTAAAGAGTGTTAAATTGAAACCGTCAACTCCAAGATAAATTCTGATTCCAAATATTGAATTCCAACCGCCAAACTTTTAAGATAATTTATTTATTTATTTATTTCAAATTGTTCGCAACACCTTTTGTATAATTCTGCTTGCCCCTCCTCTCGCCAACAAAGAGTCACTTGGATTTGAACGATTGAATATGAAAAATCAAAATATGATTTAAGATAAGTGATATGAAAAAATTTGGATTGAGGCGGCTACAGAAATGAACTAACCGAGTATTGATTCCTTCGTACAATATTGAAAGCAAATTTCAAGCAAGAATATTTAATTTAGTTGTCTGGACACATCTACTGTAATTTTTTATCCAATCAACTGTAGTTAACCGCACTATAGGCGTTACGTCACCCCCATGGTGCTTAGGCACCGTGCGACGGGGAACGACCAGTACCACGGAATCGAAATTTTTTCGAGAGCCCGCGCCGGGAATCGAACCCAGGACCGCCGAAACCACAGTCAGTCGCTAAACCAACTGGGCTACGACGAGTCGTATTATAGTTGTAATTACATGTATATATTTATAAATCTTGCGTTGAAATGTCATGGTCTTTTCGTCGCATTTTGCAGGTCAGCCTTTTCCAAATTATTCTTTTTGTACTTTTTCTAACACAGACGAATTTAAACAAATTGGCAGTTTCGATTGTGCAACATTGGGAGGTTGGAGTTGGGGGATTAGACTGCAGTCGCTGCTTGCCCAGGGCGCGAATCTCTCAATGGCAACTTCCGACGTGCACACATGCCAGTGCCGTGCTCTTAGCTGAGCCACGCGTCGAGCGCGAGGAACGTCAGCTAGCACTTACGCTAGTACCTCGATCATCACTCAGATTTTTCAACATCTAGACGCACTGGCAGACTATCACGCTGAGGGTGGGTGGGCAACCTTTTACAATCAGCTGGCATGATTGCACTTTTTTCTTCGATTGAAAGTCTAGATTGGGCAGTGACTAGATTGGGTTCATGACGACGGTCGTTCGTGGTGGTGACTTTGCAATGAACTTGTCAAACGTTTGGCTTCATGTATTGCATATTACGAAACAGTTCAGAAATGCTTTTTCGATCTCCTTAATGCAAAAACCATTCCTATATTTTATTTTTTTGATTGTTCTTAAAATATATGCAAAAATCAGATTTATATGCATTATATGGGCATCTGAAACTTCGTCGTTCTATTGATTGAAATTATTCATACCAGTGTCAAATAGACAGCAGCATTGAGCGTAACCTAACTTATCTTGGTACATGACTTATATTGAGCTAGGTGATAATCCCATTGACCCAGGAGACTTACTTTTTTTTAAAATTATTTCTTAGGCAATTTTATGCAGAATTGGATGCGAACTTTCGCACTCTTCTGGTTAGATGTTCGAATCTCACCACGAATTCAGAATTTATCGTTTCAGACATTCCTTAGACTCGTACAAGTACTTATTGAGAAAACAACAATAAGTGATTAATGAAAAAATAAACGCTTATTTTGAGCATACTGTACATGAACTGTATAATATATTTTTTAATGCAAATGCAATGCAAATCATCAAGTTTGTAACAAGGAGTTGATAGCGCTGATGGAAGAATAAATTTGAGTGCCCCCCAGATTGAATAGTGTGAATAACTTAAAAGCTGAAAGAAACTTTCAATATTTATTCTGTCTGAAACCACATTGTTTCGCAACAATGCAAATGCAATGCAAATCGTCATGGTTAAATCAAGGGCAAGTTGAAAACATCGATGGAAGAAAAAATTTGTGACTCGAGATTGAATAGCCCGAATGACTTGTAAGCTGAAAGAACGTTTCAATATTTATTGTGGCTGTCAAATCACATTTCAATATTTATTTTGGCTGTCAAATCACATTGTCACCTTAACACACGCACGACACTCCGCGCGTCATTGTCACTTTCATCTGCACGCGATCTGACGTGCCGGTTTTAACTCCAGGTGTTGCTGAATTACCTGCACGTTCGACTCCGGTAACACCAGCAGTCTACGAACAGACATTGATATTACATAGGAGAACATATACGGGACAGAAATCTTTGGAAAAACTCAACGACGAGCTGGCGAGGCTCCATGTATAAAAATATATAAACTGTGATTTGTGAAACATGCATTAAAAATACATACAGTCGTGGTAAGAGTGAGAATAGGGGGGGGGGGGAGGGACAGGATTGAGAGGAAGAAAAAGCGGATATGATGTAATAGTAAATATGAGTTCTCACTCTGCTCAATGCCGAGCTCTTTAAAATATGTCAACCGCCCTCTCTGCGTTATTCAAATGTTATCGACGTCAGTCAGGGTGACGAGGTATCATCACTATTAAACAAAACCATGATACAGATTACAGGTGGAGGTGGCGAGCAACAACTACCACCTCACCATATCGCCTTATGACATTTAAAAAACGTGGGTGGAGCGCTGTTCAGAAAACGCACACCTCTTTTTTCCACAGTCTGAGAAATCCTTCTGAAACCAAAAACATGATCGATCTTATCTTCAATAATCACAACACCTATAGGCTCCAACTTAATAGGTAATTTAATCAAGAGCGGCAACTAATTGGGCAATTTTTGAAGGCGCATCCTCACCATCGGTGCTTCACACAGTGAACTTGAAATGAGGAAAGTTTGAATAGCCGAATTATTTCATCATTAGACCAATTTCAAGGCAATCATTTTGCATACAGGGTGACTAAGCAGTCAATAAAGATTGAAGATACTTCGCGCTGAAATACCACTCTGTATCTTTGATTGAAATCGAATAAGAAAGAATAATATTTTATTTCTTGCATAACCGATGATCCCTGCAAGCATCAATTGAGCAGTGAGCACATATCTTACCATTTCTAAGTTGTCTGCGCGCTGCACTTATTACTATTATGTGACCTTTATCGAGTGATCAAATGAAAACTCGCACGCTGGTAAATTATAATAAAATGAGCAATAGGTGGAAGCTGGAGGCATTAGAATATAGAAAATGCGATTTGCATGCTGTGGGCACGCACCTAGAAGAGCATATTGCATATTTATTTGTTCTCGGAAGACATCTCCTGCACCACGATAGAGAAACTGAACTCGGAACACGCCATTCGCACACTCGACCATGATTGGCGATTACTTGACCACGTGACCGCCGTTCGCGAGCAGAAAAGGTGGCGAGGGATCTATTACATTCGAGCGTGCAGTCAAGTGGCAATGGGGTGGGCTTCTAAATTATATAATCGGTCGATTGTTGTCATTGTTCATCAATTGTACTCATCTCTCTCTCTTTTCAAGGTTTCCAGTCTGCTTTATTCGAATGATTCGAGTCCATATAAATCAGACGTCACACAATCTATGGACGGCGTTATTTCGCTCTCACAAGGAATTAACTGCAATTGGATAAATGTCACAATTTGGTCATTTTTCCCACGGACTGGAATGTCGGTTTAACGACCAGTTAAAAGTCAGGAACCCTCAAAACTAAAGAAATTGCTTACTAAAACTTGGAATTGTTCCCAGCTTCCGAATGGTCACGCCAGGGTGGCTGAAAAACATTTCATTGGATTAAATTTTCAAATAACTTAATATTCCAATTTCCTTATATTTTAAAATACTACATTTTCATCAAATGTAATAGCGTCAGGCGTGATTAGAAATACTTATCCACTTTCAAAGCTGTCACTCTAATCCGTAGGCCTTGGCTAATTTTTAAAAATTTACGTTCGTAAAATTTGTCACGAGATGCGTGCTGAGAATGTAGGAATTTTATGGTGTACTAAATAAATAAATCATTCGATTACATTGAGTAACAATTAAAATTACCTTATATGTTTTGTGTCTGGAGCAAATTACAAGTTACATCATATTGAGTAGAGGCAATTCCTTTTTATTGTCTAATCTTACTTGATAACATTCTGTCAAAGGTGTGGTACAGGGAGCAAATAAGGATAAGGCTGACATTTTTTTATTGCAATCGGCTCTCATATGCGGACCGAATTTTAATCGAGAAGGGGTTGGTCGGGCTACTTTCAGTGCAAAAGAATTAAAAATTTTATTTTTGGTGTTTCGACGTGGGCTGGGGACGTACGACTCGAATAAATTATCATGAGGCAAAAAATAATAAATAACGAGAAATGCTCCAGGCCTCCGCAATGGCGATCCCAAAAGCAGGTGTCCGTCGGCCGCGGGTCACGATAGAACTATACATATGTAACTCAAACTACACTGAAAAGCACACGACACCACACCTTACGAGGCATTCACGGACTTCGTGTAATATTTTTTGTTACTGTTGCCCGGAGGTACGTCGGTCGTAAATCTCGATAGAAAGGTTTCAAAGTGCTTTGGTAGTAGAATATGATAGCTAGAAATCGAATCATGCGATGGTTCCTAATTTTATGTTACAAAAAACTATAAATATGAGTTGTTTTTTTCAGTTTTAAATTATCCGAGCAGCAAAACATTAACCTTCTCGAGGATATATATTTTTTTCAATGGCTCCAATATAAAATTCCAATCGATAAGAAAAAATACTTAATCAAAATTGCAATAAAGTATTTCATCTAGAATATATTTTACTAAATTTCGTAATTATTTTATTGGCAGCGAAGCCAGTGTTTATTTTTTTTTGTACAAAACGTTTCAAACGACGTCAAGCAGCAAAACTGACACAAAAAATGAATAACCTCCAATTTCTTAAAAAATAGTCACAAGTAAAAACGTCGCGCAAGATAACTTTAGATACAGCTTTGTATCATATAGAGTGCAAAAAAACCCTTCGGCGACTTCAATAAACCATGGTAATACTTCCAGGGTCATCAAAACAGCGGAAGTAAATGTATACCGTGTAATTAATACTCGTAAAATTATTATTTGCATTCGCTCTTCGGCTAATGAGGCATAGATACGACAGAGGTTAAAGAAGGACGAATAGGACGAGGGTAGTACCCACCTTAGTTGACCGCTGGAATGGGCAAATTGGATCGCGTGAGACTCTGGCTTCTTCATTATTTGCTTCCACTATACTTTAGTCCGGTCCTGTAGAATAATTAACATCGTTGACGTCAGTGTCGACGTCAATGGGTCGCTGGCCAATCACGATCCTCCGTGTCGTGAACGCGGAGGCTTTTGCCTGGCAGGAGTACGAATTGGCGACCTCAAGAACAATGAGAACTTTCGAAAGAGAAAGAGAGAACCCATAGAGCTGCACAACACGATGGCGGTGAACGTGCTAACCCCATGGCGCTGTTGCAATACTATGCACTTCAGCAAAAACAGAAGCCATTTCAATGAAATTTGGTGTTCCGCTGATGTGGTCAGTGCCTGGACTGCTGCAGGCCAAACAAACAGGCCACAATTGACGTCATCAAGTGTTTTCTCTTTCAACAAGGAATCGGATTCCAGAGTTCAACGGAGTTAAGAATAAATGAAGTGAAATAAGGCCCATTTAATAATTTTAATATTTTATAACAAAATGGACAGAACAAACAATTGGCTGAACCTTTTGACAGGATCGATCGAACCCATGCATCACAATTCAATTCGAATGAAGATGCTTTTATTATTCTATCACCCCGAGAGGAACGAAAATTTAAATGTACTTCACATAAAATAATAATAAATAATTGAGTACAAATTCGACAAACATTTTCGCAAGTTTGAATGTTTTTGTTATTAATGATCTCCGGTATGGAAAAGAACCGGAAAGTATTTATATTTTATCGTCAAACAAACAACATTAAAATATTCCTGCAAGCGAAAATGCCAGACTATTTTAGCTGGACTTAAGAATTAACTTTTGGCAAACATTGTGTTTTAAAACGTATTTCCAAATATTTAAAAATAGTAATTTCAGCAAAATGTTGACGTGATTTCCAGTTTCCTTTTTTGGCATGCCGTCACGTCATTTGGATTCAATTGCTAACATTACCATTGCACAACCGTATAAAGACAAATAAATTGGAATTTTGATTCGACCAGCTGTTCGATTATCGAAAACCTTGATTCGACTATTACATCGATCAAATGTATCAGTTGTGGGTTCATACAGTAGTCGGTGGTGGCACGCTTTTCTGTGGTGAAGGGGGCATATTTTCACCTAATTGATTGCGGTTATAACGCTCACGTCCTTGTCGGTTTTGTCTAAGTTGTCGGTCACTGGGTCAAATCAGTGTATACGAGCCAAATGGAACACGGTGCGTGGGACATGTTTAGACGCCCATGAACCAGGACACCTGTGAATGAATTCATTTCGTTAGAAAATTCGGTTGAACGAAATCAGATTAAAATTCTGATTAACCGCACTTTCGATTATTAAAATTCTATTGTAGCTATGTGTCTTAACCTATTTCTGCCTAATTAGACTACAAGATTTTCTCAATTTTCGAAGTTAATAATTTACTATATTATATTTGCATTAATCGCCTGTACCGAAACATTTTTATTTCAACTTCCACTTAATAGTATCGAGAATATGAGGTTCAAAGAACTTGGGAATAACATAACGTAGACACGATAGACTTCGACGCGAAAATAGAACAGACGCATTCGTCGCTTCAGAGTCACATTAAACCACTAAGCGGAAGTTCAGCATTATGCATGGTGTTTTAGATGCAATGCCGGAGGCGCTGCTGTCAAACCTTAAGATTCGCAAAATGTTAAGCTGGCAATGCGGCAAGGACCAGTTCTATAGAATAATTGTCTATCTTAGGGTAGCGTGTATAACATATATTAGCCTATCCATAACATGGTATTATTAGCGTATCAGACAAACCCAATACTGAAGTGGATGTGGAAGCACGCGCCTAAACGCCAATTATAATTGTGGAACTGCTTTTTTGTATCCGTAGAATAGTTTAAATTCTTGTTTGAGACTGTCCTTGCTACATGAATAAGTTAACGCTCACAAATCTCTCTTTTCGAATCAGTAGGAATGTACTCAACCAAAATGGAGGCGCCGAAAGTAAATTGAGTCTACGTGACACACCTCTATAAAATTATTAAATTGAAATAAACAGAATATAGTAACCCTCCAACGAAGGCATGAATATTTATTTAGTGTTTCGAAAGTTTTTAAGTGTCGTTTTTACCGTGGAACATTGCGCACGAATCTGTTCGAACATTACCGTTTAAACATACCGTTACATACATTACCGTTTTAACATGTCGTTTGTCCAGTTGGCAATCGCGATCCCAATGCCTGCGGTACGTGGAGAGAAACTGTCCGGCAAGGCCATCCGCAAACGAAGATCCGCCTGAAAACTTACAACGTGTGAACTCCGCTCACAAATTATAGATGTACGACCCGTCGTGGCGCAGTTGGTTTATGACGGACTGCGGTTCGGCGGTCCCGGGTTCGATTCCCGGCGCGG
>JAQGBY010003925.1:0-17873 GCA_034698785.1 Mycogona germanica | reverse complement strand
GCAAGAATCAAAAATCTTAAACAAAGCATAAAAATGGCGCTAGGCGGATTTTGGCCAAAAGGCAGTGGCTCGCTAAAACTGCAATCCCCAATTATCTTAGTGATTAACTATCATCGGCTCCTACCTCCTTATTTGAAATTACGTGTAACGTAACTTTACTCAAGACGTTTCGGAAAATGGAAATTATAATGCAACCACATTAAAAAAATTATAAGTATAAATTTTGACACTCATAATATGCTAAAGGCAACAAATAAAAGTTTCGTGTATTTAATCTAATACTATTTGCTCTAAAGTTACTCTCTCCTGTCTGTGATTCGAAAGCTCATCAATTGCATGGCGCAGCACCACGAAACTTATTTCAACTTCTTATGTTGTTACGTTCATCAAGTTAACCGACTGAAAAGCGAGAGGTTTGAATGAGGGTTGTAGTTAAAAAATTGTTAAGGAGGTTCACCGTTGATTGAACATCTTAAACTCCCCATTTTATGATCCTGGACAAAGCCGGGTTATTTGGGCTAGTTTATTTTATGCGTTGTTTATAATTCTTACCAGGTACAATCGTAATTGTTATTGTGAGTTATGCACCTCGCCTTGTTTTTCCGGAAATGCAAATTCCTGCGTCCATGGCGATGACTCCTACAGTTGATATTTCGGTATCGTGTATGGAAAATTTTAAATACTACCCTCTGGAAAATTACTTGGAATGTCAATTAGCAGAGATTCTGCTGAAGCATCCTGATTGTATTCAAGCATATATATAGTTAATTAGCTATAATTTTGTTTTGTTGTTAGGTTGTTTTTGTAGATTGCGATCGGCGTCATCATTTATAGAACTGCAGTGAAAGGGTTAATATTTGCGTGTGCCTAATTGCCACCCACGCGGCTGCAGACACTAGTTTTGCTTGAATGAAGGTTGGCAATGCTGACTTTGCCACTTTATGTTTCAATTCCGATCGACATTTTAATTGCAGACTAGGAACTAACAAATCCAATGAGGGTGGTACTAGGCACTGTTTCACTAGGTGACTCACATTTCGTCATTTGGCAGGTGACGACATATGTTGCAAATGCTGCCGCTTCGTACGATACCACATTCATTAATTTATTAAGAATCAACAATTGGGGTAATATTTTGATGAACAAAGAATTTTGTTTCTCCACACAAAAGATCTCTGGAAAATTTAGTACAATATTTACTGACATATCAGAATCGAAAACATTAAGTTTATTCTCGACGACTGAAGTTAATTTTTAATATTAACTTAGTGTTTCGAAAATTATTTGACCACCCCTGCAATCTCTACACTTCGTAGCACAGTTCTAATATATTGATAAACAAAATTCTCGGTTATGAAACATTCAACTGGTTGCTGCCGCAAATGCTTGTAAAGATAGCGAGTGGGCTTACAGGCGACCCCTATGTCATCCACCGACTGGGATTTCCCAAAACAAAATTAGTATTCTATTGCGACGATCATGATCGTAATGCAACAGCAACATCAGTCGCACAGACCTATAAACACAGTGAACTATAACTGGTTTACCTAATCCCTTCACCGAGTCAAGGAGATACCGCAATCATACTCCTGAGACCCTGTGTGCACGTAAACTTTTGTTGTATTTAATTACTTTGGTTCAATTACTTTGTACCTAACTTGGCAGATGCGATGTGGGAAGATACAGAAGAAATACTGTAATTCATCACATTCCCACAGCCAAAATGAATACCAAAAATAGGGATACTCTAGACCTCAAAATCATCCCAGAAGCAGCGATCAAGCATTTCATTAGTTTAATTCAAAAAGCATAATTACTCTGTAAATAGATAGCTGGTTCATGAATCATAATAGTCCCTGTATTGTGATCTCAGGAGGCTTGAAAGTCTGTAAACGTTTAGAGTGATGAATACACAATGGGAAAAGATGGAGAGGAGGGGAAGGGTGCGTTGGGAAAGGGTTGTGAACGTTGTCTGGGTAAATGGAGAAAGAACTCTTTAAATTCCTGCTCTACACTGTAATCCATTAAGAAGAGCACCCCAAAAAATATCTATCTTCGTGAGTGAAAAATGCTTAGAAACAAAGATTTAGATTTAGAATTACATTTAGAATTAAATTAGACACATTTAAACAAAGATTAGAAAGATTTGGAACAAAAATGAATTATAAAATGTGCTCAAAATGTTCTCCGGTGGCCTTAATAGTAATAGTAAATAAGGAACCATGACGAAAGTGTGGGGTGAGTTCGTTCGTGTTATATCACTTGTATCCTCAAATTCTTTATTATTCCTGAAGATCAGATGTAAACTTAGTTTATTGACGATCTTTTTGCCGATTTTTGATTGCAGTCCAAGCAATCCTCTTATATTTTTATTGAAGCTGATATGCAGCGGCAAATTGAAATCTCTACTTATTAAAGAACACCGCAAAAATTTAATTTAAATCGAAGCATTTTTCACGAAGTTGTGATATTTTTTTATTTGGGTGCTCATTTTTATGAATCACATAAAAAAGATGTGTACACAGTATTGGGAGGGCGCGTTACAATTGCAATCCAATTCTACTTAGATTGTACTCGAAAAGGAGTAGACGACTTATCTGAACGGCATTCATCTTCGGGGCAAACCTCGCCCTCCCCTCATCTGCTCGAGATATGTTACCAGACCAAGCAAAACGAGATATCAGAGGATAACTTTCGGTTTCGATTGTAGTGACCTTGTTAGTTGTCCCGTAAATAAATAACCTAACATGAGCGATTGGTCCAATAATATTACAAGCTTTTGCGACTATGCGAGTGCATTTATCCTCCTCAGATCCCTGCTTAAACGACAACAAAAGAGTAACATCAAAAATAATTTTCTACATAACACATTACATTGTATTAAAAAAAATGGGGTTGAGCCCGGGACAGACCGGACGAAAATTACATTGTTATTTTGATCATTTCATGGACTGAGGAAGGGGGAAAAACTGAAAATGTCTAATTAAATTTTAGTAGACACCTATATCTTAAAATAATTCTGGGAATTTTGAAAATTAGTACAATTTTAATAATATTTGCTCGAAATCAGCCCCTTTGTATCACAAAAGACCAGCTAAGACCAAGTTTGGGTTGCCATATTTTTATCAGGCTCTCTATTTAAGACTGTTAGATTGTTCCACTGTCTAAACTTACAATGTTGCTCATTAACCATTTCGGTGATTCCTTCTTCTACTCCTAGTGGAAGCAAACAGTACAGACAATTTCCCCAACATTGATACTACACTCTGTACTTTGAAATAAATTTTCAAATTTATTTAATTTTTTTGAAGTTCGCCCAAACTGATCGTCTTCTCGAGTCGCATCATGATCAACCAGCAGCCATGCTCCCAAGAACTTTTCTACTCGGTATTATACCAAGGGTAATTTAAATAAGGCGCACTAGCCCGTGTCTAGATGCCCGTGGGCCGTTAGCAACAGAGTTGGGGCAGTGGATTCTCGTCCTATTGAACCGGGTACCGACGAAGACTCATTACCCACACACACAAAAAAGTGGTTCCTCTGTTTTATTGCCGATGACTCTACTGAAGACACGCCTGTGGAATACAGATTAAAACAATACGTTGTGCGTGATCACGCCAGATAAGAGTCGTAGACGGAGCAAATTATTTGGTGGAACGAGAGTGCTATAAATGGATGTATGCGTGGGGTCACGAACTCCTTACTGAATTAGTTGTCTGAATTTTTTTTTCGTCTGTTGACGTTATCAGCCACGAAGAGTGCAGAAGAGCATCAAGGTACATCTTTTGCAACTATAGCGTCTTGAAGCGCTCTTAACTCTTAAGTCACCAGCAGACAACAATTTCTCACTATATATCTGTATAATTTGTACAGGAGCACTCTGAGATAACCGATTAATATCATACGGACGTCCTAACAAATCTTTCTTATTTGTTCCTGTTATAATTTACCACTGCGTCAATGATAAGACACTTGTACAGGGGAATCTCCATGTACAAGGAAATCATCGAGGAATCACTTTACCCACGATTTTAAAGAAATTAAATTTACAATATCTTTAGTAAATTTCCCTCATCCATGTCCAGGAACGAATTTATTAAGAAGTCAGATAAATCGAGCGAGGAGGTTTGGGTGTCGTGCTGCGGGCACTGACGTCATACAAAAAGATGGTCTGTGTACGCTGACGTCAGAAATATGGCAAGGAACATCTGGTCTTTCCGAAGTGGACGAGTAAGGAGATCGAATGGCACAGGTGCTGCTCTCTAGTGGCGGGCGAGTTCAACTATATACTTCCGTTTCTCACAAACAGTGTTTTATTGTATAGGACTGTTTTGAGTATGGTTTAAAAATCTACCATTTTGTTTCGTCGCTGATTACGATGAAAATAAAAACTGTTAACTTGTCACTAGCTACAGCTGTGCATAAAGAATTTGCAAAGGCGTATTGCGAACAACCCTTCGACCCCGTCGACGACGACAGTTGAAATTGGGACTCGTTTTTTACTTTTTCTTTTCTTCTGTTGTTTACTTTTTTAACGGCGGCGTTGTTTCTCGAGCGCTGACCCTTTGAAGACGAGAAGGTGGCAGAGCAACTTTCCAAATACAAATATAATACAGTTGTATTTGACAAGTTTGAAAAAAACACGCCTCTGTACGTGGTCCGTCTCTATCCGATTAATAATTAATATATCTATTAATAAGATTCGATGCCGCAGAAATGGTGAAAAATTAAGAGATACTTTGTGGAAGTGATTATGTATTTTATTGGTTATAGGTAGATATCAATTGTGCAATATGCTGCTGCTGGATATTAATAGTTTTGCGAACTAAAGTACTGTCATTGGTGGATAGTTTTGGTGCAAATGGCGCCATACCTTTTGCTCACCCTTTTCCTACGACTATCGGGTTTCTAGGGACTGGTAATTGAGTGGTTCGAATTTCAAATTGGACATTTCGGCAACAGAATCGGCTTCTGACAAATTGCGAAACACGGAATACTAAATGTCGAAGTAACCGGATTGGTTTCACCACATTTCCAAAGTTTCGTCGCAACAGACGAACCGAGCAGACCGAAAGACGACCATAAAGAAAGTCAAGTCTGACCCAATTCATTTCACAGCCGGGGGTGGGTCAAAGGTGATCAGGCGGGGAAAAACGGACGTCTCTGGTCGCCGAGGACACAGTTTTTTTTTGGGTGGCGTCCTCCGCCCGTGGGATGACGTAATCACTAAAACCAAAACAGTCTACAAGGTGAACTGCCTAAGGGGAGAATTAAAACGGCATCTGCATGAGCAACTGAAACCCCACTCACTCTTAATTTAGAAAAATAATTGATATATATTAAATAAATAATATCAATAATTATAAAAGTATCTTATTTAAGATTAAATTGCGCGCATGTCTACAAAAATTATACCACAAGGTTCATGTTACGAATTTGCAATTTCTGTTCAAATGCTAATAACATCATGCACAATTTAATCGTTATTCTTGAGAAAACAGACGATTATTCAACTTTCCTTCAAATAGTAAGAGTAGGGCGACGTTTATGTTAATAATCGGTATATAATAGGGCATAACCGAATTTTGAACGATGTTGAAATTGTTCGTAAATCATAAATTATGCGACCACTACCCTGCTTTTACTTTTAAGTGATTGGTCGTAATATTATATTTGAATTTCTCTTGAAAAAAAGACATTGGTTGCAGTATAATTATCATCTAAGGTGAAGCTGCACGCTCATGCTAATCTATCGAACCTCAATTATAATTTTCGAGAGCCGCTGGATATGCTCACACACCTGAAAACAAATCGTACAAGGTTTGAGGAAACACGAACGAAAAAATAATCTGACGGGGTCATTCACACCCTGCTATCAAACCGACGTGAAAACGTTTTAATCTTGACCGATTATTTTTTTCATTTGCTCCCTTTAAATGGACCGGAATGGTCTGTGCCCAGGGCACTGTAAATTTGTTTGCCGTTATGACTAACCTTTGCTGGTCGGTTGGATAAGTGTTTATCGTGGAGACAAAATATATTTTTTTCCGTTGTTAACTTAGGAATGTAGGATACGACAAAGTATTAAAACCGTTAGAAAAATATGACAAAAAAAACCCCATAATGGTATGACCTTTGTGCACGAAATCTATTGTGTGCCCTCTGGTGGTGAACTAGAGAATGATATAGAAAAACTATCGCCCATTAAGTTCACGGAGCTCGTATCAGTAATTATAATTTGGAGGTTTCAGGTGAAAGGATAACATAACCCTTTGCTCACTGGCCAACGTGCATCCCATTATAAAAGATTATTGGACGTTCGAGTAATCTTACCTGTTAATGTGACAAATGCGTGACGTCACTACTATGTAATTCATATTTGGAATGATTCGCTCAGTATTGTAGCGAATTCCAGATATTTTATTGAAATATTATTCCTATACAGTTGCCACGTTCCCCCCACCTGCGGAATAAATCATCGATTAGATGGTCGATTCACGACAAGTTAAAGTGATTGCTCATGTCCAGCACCAGCCTTTAACCCTTTCAAATCCTTGACCCACTTTCGGTTAGTTCCAAATTTCCAAATTATTTTTTCCAGAATACCCTTCCCAATTTCTATTGCATTTTTGCCTTCTTATTTGAGCGTCGCCGCCCAAATAACATGTTGTGGAAAATCATGTTGGCTATAGTCATGTGTACGGGGGTCAATTTGTGCAACATGTCTAATATATTGCGATGACCGATCTCTTAAAGTTTCTGTTTACGAAAGAGGTTAAATTCAAGTTCGCTCTCGCAATGTGGTATGTGACGATGCGCTCAATTTCCCAATGTGTTGCCCCCGAATAGTCAGACAAATACCGATTCACCGCTAGGAGCGTTGTAAAAACTTGAAGAGCGATATATAATAAGATACAGGGTGGACTAAAAAATGGAGTCCTCACATATTTTCTCATAAAATCGTTAAAAGTTGATGGAATTTTGTGAAATTTCACTTACAACATGTGTTTCACATTTAACGTTAACAACATTAACACGTTATCAACATGTTTTTCACATTTAAAAATCCTGGAAACATTCTCTTATTTTAATTGCTTGAAACGCCCAAATTAACTGACTTATAAAATTGGTTTTGGCATCTCCTTAAAGTCGTCAACAGCTCTCAATCCCAGGTGAGGAATAAGCGATGCCTGTCAGAGGGTATCATATATTTGACCTGTACTCGATTTTTATTGATTCCGTTGAGCCCGCAGCTGCTACCTGTAAGACTGCTACCAATTGGTCCTCAATTACCTGTCAATTGTACGCCATGTTTATTTATCGCAACTTTTCCTTCTGTTCACTCTTGGAGAGGAGGCAGACCAGACCACCCGATGCAAATGAAGGGTCAGTGAGCCTGCCACCCAAGAGGGAATTTTCCTGGTGATGTTGATTAGTGTGTGTGTGTGGGGGGAGGACGAAACGTGCGCCACCTAAGTAACCAACATCGCCCATAGCTAGCTAGTATAAGGAGCTCCTCAGGGGGGGCTCATGCAGTTCCAAAAAACAGTAGAACGTCCCAGCGTACAGATGTACGAGTACTTAGAAATTTCAGTGCAATTGAGAGGTGCAATTGAGACTTGTACAATTTGCATATTTTATTACATTATATGCGCCACTCAATTTTCTTTTTATTTTTGACAAAAAATAAGCCACGAACAGCGAAGGCAAAAGGGTCGAAGGAGACCAGATCATATCCGCTTTATAATTTTTGCGTCCTTCTTTTAATACATTGTTCTAAACACCACGTAAACCGCACTGCCTAAGTCATTTTACAGAGTGTTCGGGAAAATTAAACGAAGGTCTCAGGATGGATGATAAGAAAGTGTGCACCACCTGGAAACCAAAATAACATGACCGAAACAACTGCAACAAAAACTGGTATAACAAGAGCTGCGAATTTGTTGAAAACTTTTTTTTGTCAACATGTTACAGTCGTAGTCACCACCACAGGCCCCATGATCTGTTGTCCTTTTAAAATCCAAAGTTGGGTGGGGGGAGAGGGGTGCATGTATGAGTAATGCGGTGTCAATCGCGTCCTGGTACGTGTGAATGCGGTGGCGTTGGACCAGATGTAGCCGTTGTCGTCGGTCTGACCGAAACCGACGCAGGCGACCAGCTGCATTGCCCAACGCGATCCGCTTCTTTCCGGTTATAACTGCCCCGGCATTTTAATCCGGACAAAAGGAAGCCAGAAAGCAAGCGAATAGTTTTTTTTCCTCTTAAATTTGGACATGAATTTTTATCAACAATGTTTTTCCTTTCTGTTAATGAGGAGTCTTTCACTGGTATGAAAAAATCACCTTGAAAATAAATAATTGTTTACTCACACAGCCATGCCTAAGCAGTAACAGCTTTTCTATATTTTTATTTAAAAATACTTAATCAAATATAGATTAAAAAATATATAAAAGATCATACACCTTTTCTAAATTTTTATTTAAAAATACTTAATCAAATATAGATTAAAAAATATATAAAAAATCATTGCATATGGTCTTTTATATATTTTTTAATCTATTTTTATAAAAAATATAAAAAAATCATTGTATATAAATGATCTTTTATATATTTTTAATCTATATTTGATTAAGTATTTTTAAATAAAAATTTAGAAAAGGTGTTACTGCTTAGGCGCGGGTCTTAAGAAAGAGTTGAGATTGTTAAAGCGTCCAAAAATTGTCAAGCGATTGCGTTAAATTAATAAATATGTGTTTCAGCTTTAGGTTTAACAACAACTATTTTTATTTCGTCAACGTCAATTTAATTGGATTTTGTAAATAGGAATTGGCATATGCTAATGACTAACTTCGTCGCACCTATTTTCCCCGCGTTGATTGGTGAATGATACGAACAGGTATAAATGTCATTGAAATTTTTTAAAAATCGGATATCATCATCATTAGCGAATATAAAATGCGTATGTCAAGGTACCTACCACATTTTACACACTTGTTTATAAGGTTGGTCGCCCACACAGACCAGAACTCATTTGTAAGTGCGAAATTGCTGACCCACGCATAATTACGCCTAATTCAATCGAACTTAATCCAGCACCTACGTCATTCAAGATGGTTAGACGAGCAAGGAACGTTATGTCATCTCGTTAATTTATATGGTACGTTAATTGTTGTCGGTTACCACCAATTATTCTAATGACTCAGCACCGGTGATGCTGCGCTGTTCCTCAATCTTCGAGTTCTACCCGCTTGGCGCGCTGCCATCGTGACGGATCGATCACTGGTGCGCACGACCGGAAATAGATTGTCGTAATAGACGAATTAAAAACGTTCAAGACAAAATCCATATCGGGATATGTGTTGACGCAAATTGCAGTTTGGCAGAAAATCCAGATCGAGCAATGAGCTGACGTCATTCCTGTAGGGCTAAAACTATAATTTCGTACGGTCGTAAAAAGAATAGCTATCATGGTTTAAACGACAAACAATTTATCATTTTTTAGTTATCTGACTTTTCAATTTTCCGATTTGATACCGAAAGTGTTTCAAAGCTCAATTATCATGTTCAATGACTGAACACATGTGGTATCACAAATTTTAAACTGTTTTGTATTTTTTTTGTCGTTATCGTGAATTAAGAAAGTCTTTGAAATTCGTGAATTGAATTCCATTTCCTTCCGAAACGCGGACAGAGTATTTTTAAAAATTGCATTGCAGTGCTGATTGTTGTTGTTGTTTAACTGGGGGGAAATCCGTGTTTCACTTGTGCAATGCTCATGTACACCTGTATAACATAAAATTATAATTACTGACCGTTGATGTGCGTGAAACGCCGGTGTCCCCATTTTCTCATTCCGCGCGTCAATCACTTATTTATCCTAAAGTCATTCCAAATCCAATTTACAAGTATTGGCAAGCGTTTCCCCATACTACATATTGCTTAACGGTATGTAACAGTATTCTACTCCATTTATTTTGTAACAATAAATTAACGCGCCCCGTTTTTAATCGACTCTTTGATTCGAATACGTCTGTAGTGTCAATTAATTCTAAGACAGCTGTATCAGAATTTGATAATCAAATTCCGCAATACCAACAGCTATTGTTTCGCCATAGAGAAGTTCAACTCTTGCGGCACATATATTTTAAATTGTAGCGCTCATTTGCTCATTTCAAAAAGTCGGTCATTTGCGTTCAACATCTGCATAATGAATATACAATCATTTGCATTATGTTTGCGTATCTTCTTTAGACGTTGTTCTCGATACTGCACATTTGAAAAGATTTCCAACAGCCAAAATAAATTATATCCTATATTATAAAACAGAGATTTCGATTTTCGTGTCCGGAGATAAACTCTCGAACGGAAAAACCAAATTGCATGAAATCTTACAAACCGTTAGTACACCATCACAATTCGCTAGCGACCGAATTTCAGATCTAAATTTTCACGATAACATAATAAAACAAGCGTTACAAAATTTTGAATAATCTCCCTTTCGCTTTAAACTTAAAAAATGGCGTCTCCACATCAAAAGCATGACGTCGTCGATTTTACGAGACAACCAAGCACACCAGATAACAGTTCCAACCAAACACACAACGTTCACTATACACATACTATTACCGGAATAATATTTTCAATATAAAAATAAAATAAAATAACAATATTAAAAAACATAAAATAATCAAATAGATATTTAAAAAAATTCTTTTTCAATTTAACATAATAAATGGCAAACGATTGAAAATCCAAATTTTTAAATATAAAAAAAAACATGTTGAGGCACCACCACTGCATGACGTCATTACAAAGAAACGCACGTGAAAAATCAGTTACTTCACATTTAACGTTTGCGTTTATCGCGTGTCATCGTGTACACGTAAAATAGCCGGTAAATTTAAACAATTAATTAATTAATTGTGTACATATATTACAAATATTACAAAAAGGAGAGATTGTAGACATCGCAAAAATGGTAATATGGAAATCCCAGTTAGACAGTGCAGAGAAATAGTTGAAATATTTAAATTAAGGAAATTGATATGGACTCGAGCTCTCAGGAGGAACATCAATACATCATCCCCTTGCATCAGTAATGAGAGCGAAGTTTGAATTAACATTCGGTTGATTTATAGGCCGATGCCTATTCGGGTTAATTTGTCGAAGGCTATGTCCGAATCGTGTGTGTGTTATTCAAACCTTGAAGGGCATATGGTAATTCGTAGCTGCCAATATGCAGTGATATAAATTGCTGCTGCCTGACCCCTCCGGAAAAGCAATATATCGTATTCGACGTGTTCTGTCTGTGATGACCTATTCTGGACATCACATGGTCGTTTATGGCCAGTTTGGCCAGACTAGCAATGGAAACAGTAGTTAAACATTTCGAAACACACCATCTTAAAACTATTTAGTAGCAAAAGAAAATATCTGAGATTGTTGGGGAATCTATAGATGGGTTCTGGTGAGAGGGTTAAGTAGTTAATTTGGATAGCAGAAATATTTGAATTAAGGGATAAAGAGTTCCATCATACAATTTCGAGAGCTTTTTAAGAACTAGGACATCCTATCCAATCTCGTCTTGAGAGCTAGATATTCCTAATAAGCAAATCTCGCCAATTCCTATTTTTGAGGATCCGAAGAATGCGTAAATCTAATTCTGTCAAACTTCATATAAAAATTGCAATATGGAGTAATTTTTTTAAATGCAATGTGAAGTTATTGAAAACTGTTCATAACATTAATTGTAAATGTTCGTACGTATGACAAAATAGACCTGTTATTTTTTATATTGTTGTTTCTTAATTTAGGCATATCTTTCACAAATTTGTAGATTTCATGCTAAATTTGTAATTACGTACGTATTTTTATTTATTTATTTATTTATACCAAAATGTTTATTCCTTTGTAAAAGTGTTACCATATGACATTGTATTTGTATGAGTTGTCGATTCATTAAAATGTTAAAATATAATTTCTAATGTCATATTTTTGAATCCCAATTTTTCTCCTTTGTAAGGAACTCATCTTAAGTTGCGGGTGGGGGGGGGAGTGAGGAGCTGCAGCATCATTCTGCACTTCTGGTAATTGACTTCCGACCCTGACTCGAATCTCTTACGGAAAGTTCCGTTGTTGATGACGACTCTTGACATTCTCCGCAAATTGTTTTTTTTCTTCGGACTGTACCGAGCGTTGTTAAACAGTGAAGCTCACCTTCGATCCTACACTCGAAAATGAAGAAATCATAGAAACCAATACGCCCACCCTCCCTTTCCATATCTTTCCAAACTCCCCCCTCCAACGAAATCACCCAACGAAAAGTTCGTTGTGATTGGCGGAGAGACTCCAGATCATCCCGCTGTACACGTGCTTCTAGCACCATCGTCGTCCATCCATCTGTGGATGACGATGCGGTTGACGATGCGGGCGCCGCCAGGTGGGAGAACCGGTAAACGGCGGAGCCAAACGAGAGTCTTGGTACCTTTCTCCCGGTCGCTCGCCAAGGACAGGTGGGGACGTGGTGGGGTTGACCAATCGCGAGACGCGCGCGCGCCCGGATCGGGGTTCCGACCAATGACAAGGCCGCCGTGGCGCCACGGTCAGGGTTGACGCGAGAGCGACCGTATAAAAGCGGCGGACGACGATGGACGAGGCATCATTCTTTAGTCCAGCGAAACCAAATAGAACAGCTTTCTCTCTCTCTCAGCATTTGTTGTGGTGTTCATTTCTCCTGCTCCATCACTCCTCAGTCGCGTTCGGTTCGGACAACAGCCGAACCAACTTATCGGATACTTTTTAAGCACTGTGAGTATAGACGTATTTGAAAATTATATTATCTCTGCAATCCAACATGGATTTCTCAATTCAATCCTTATCTAATCGTACGCACTGTCACACAGCTTGGCTTGATATTTATTATTATTTTTTATCACTGAGACAAGATTTAAAAAGAAAAATTATTAACAACTTTTCGCTTATGCTATGATTCTTAAATACATTTCCGCACAATGATAACGTCCGACCCTAAGTCAAACAAGATTTCACAACGATTTAAAATTTAATAGTGTTGATCGATACGATGTTTTATTAATTTCGAACAGCATAAAAATA
This sequence comes from Mycogona germanica, assembly GCA_034698785.1. Lineage (NCBI taxonomy): Eukaryota > Metazoa > Arthropoda > Diplopoda > Chordeumatida > Chordeumatidae > Mycogona > Mycogona germanica. The sequence goes on along the minus strand of JAQGBY010003925.1, from coordinate 4,760 downwards.
AATTCGTCATATTTCAATTAAATCAAAATCAATTTATTACATAGAAAACGCCAATTATATATTTTATTTAATTGGCGATTTATTATATCATTTTTAATAATAATAATAATAATATAACAGAGTAAAAATCCAGGTAGAGTTTTGATACAATTCCTTTTTAATTTCATAGTAACACCAACATTATAAATGGTTAACGGCCCAATTTATTTCAATAGACTGATCATTGCATAACCGATTAGCGTCACACTTCGTCGAACGCTTTCTTCAAATGTTCTTACTCTATCAAAGGCTTTCTCAAAAGGAAATTGCAATATCATCTTTAATAAATTTGATTTGACGACATTAATCTGCCGCCCCACGGCTCGTATAACACAGATTGCATTCTATTTATGCTTAACTGTTACGGTAAAAGATAACTTAATAATGTTGTCAGTGCTAATTCAATTAGAAAGTTATTGAGGATCATCAAAACGCTTTTACCATATTTTTACTCCTTCTGTTTTTATTTACACAGTGTGTTTATTTTTTGTTGTTCAGACTTAAATTTCTCCTCACAGTTAAGATTGATCATTTTAATTCAATGCATTGCATTAATTAGAGGTCTGATTAATAGTTTGATAAAAATATATTTTACAATCATTGATGGGTGTTAATTAACCATTCGAGAATCAAAATTTAATGCACCGCTTAATAAATTTGATAAATGTAATAACATAATTTTAAATTTGCGACCAATTAAAACTAATTCATGAATTCGTTTTACAATTAAAACTTTAATTCGGACATTGAAATTAAAACATTAACATTTAAATTGCAACAACAAATTAAAAACAAAACATTTAAATTAAAACATAAATTCGGACACAATTAAAACATGTATTTACAGACAAATAGAAAAGTTTCATTTATACAATATCACCGAAACACTCAATTACAAAGTGCTCAAGTACAAAGTGCGCCATACAGACTTATTTAAATTACAATTTTCTAACACTTATCTTTTTCCTTTTGATTTTCCCAAACAGAATTCCAAAAAATAAAAATGAAAGTAGCAGTATTCTTGGGCGTGGCCCTGCTGGTGGGCTTGGTTAGCAGTATTCCCGTGTCGCCCCCCGTGGTGACCCCAGTGCCCCCCACACCTCCACCAAAATCCGACACAACGGTGGCCAGCACCGGCGAGGCGGAGAAGTCTCATGCCGACAACGCCGGCGACGAGACCCGCCATGTCCGTCAGGCCACCGAGAAACCCAAGGCCTCCGATGCCGGCACCAGCCCAGCATCCGCCGACGACAAGGCTACCACCGTCGCATCGCGTCACCGCCGCAACTCTCCCACTGAGAAACCCAAGCCGGCACCCGAGAACCCCAAGGTTGAAGGCACCACTCAGGCCGCTGACGGATCTGCCGCCACCACCGTCGCCGCCATCCGCAACCGTCGTCAGGTCACCGCCTCTGCCACCGAGAAACCAAAGTCCGATGACAGCACAACCCAGGCTGCTTCAGCTGGTACCACCGCTGGTAAGCACCGTCGTGAGGCCGTCACCGAGAAACCCAAAGCCGATGGTGCGTCCACCGCCGCTGCATCATCAGGCACCACCGCCGCCCCCACCAAGCACCGTCGTCAGGCTGGCTCCCCACCATCCACTGAGAAACCAAAGTCCGATGATAGCACAACCCAGGCTGCTTCAGCTGGTACCACCGCCGGTAAGCACCGTCGTGAGGCTGTCACCGAGAAGCCCAAGGCCGATGCTGCCTCCACTTCCGCTGCATCATCAGGCACCACCGCCGCCCCCACCAAGCACCGTCGTCAGGCTGGCTCCCCACCATCCACTGAGAAACCAAAGTCCGATGATAGCACCACCCAGGCTGCTTCAGCTGGTACCACTGCTGGTAAGCACCGTCGTGAGGCCGTGACCGAGAAGCCCAAGGCCGATGGTGCCTCCACCGCCGCTGCCTCCGACAGCTCGGCCACCACTGCTGCCCCCAAACACCGTCGACAGGTATCCACCGAGAAGCCCAAGGCTGATGCCAGCGCCACCACACAGGCCGCTGATGCCGCCACCACGACCGGTTCCCGCAAGACCCGCTCGTCGGCCACCGAGAAACCGAAAGAGGAGGCCGTTTCCGGTACCATCCCACCACTGTCCAGCTCTGCCTCAACCGCTGCTCCCGCTCGCAACCGACGTCAGGCAGCACCCGCTGCACCGGCTTCACCCGCTGGACCCGCAGCAGCAGGAGCCGCACCGGCACCGACCGCAGCAGTCGATCCTGAAGCCGCCGAAGCTGGTGCCGAAGGAGCAGAGCCTGGAGAGGCTGGCGAGCCTGTCGAGGCTGAGGTCCCTGAGCCTGCCGAGGGTAATGAGGGAGCTGCTGAGGGCGCCGCACCGGCGAAGCCCTAAGAAAACTGTAAGTGCAGTCAAATGATTTTTTAAAAAACTATCGATCTAGCAGTATCGAACGTTCTATCGATCTAGCAGTATCGAACTTTCTATCGATCTAGCAGTATCGATCTTTCTATCGATCTTTCTAGGGTGCATCAATATAAATTAATTATTATTAAGCAAACTATTGAACAATGAAGAAATAAAGACGAGAATAAAAATATTTAAGATTAAGTGAAGGAAGTTTCATAAAGATTTTCATAGACAAAAGGTTTCAAACGTTTCAGAAATTCCACGAAACCAATATTTTTTTCTTCTGTCCTCCAAAACAGATATGTGATTCCATCATCTCTCACACGACAAGACGGATCTGTCCGCTTTCTTGATCCAGCCGCCGATCGACTTCGATGATCAAACATCCCACAGACACACCTTAAAGCTCTACCCCTAACACCCACGCAACCATCTTGTCGAAGAGAAAAACAACCAGGAGAAGAGAGAGAGAGAGACAATAAAAGTGATAACAAAAATCGATATTCGATTGAAGAGAAGAAAAACAAAAAAGATCGTCGGGATCGATAACACGATTCTTCAATGCTCGATAACGATCTATACCAGGTGTGTGGTCAACACACGCACTTTGCTCGCAATCCCCAGCATCAACAACAGCAACACTGATGTGCCATTTTTATATCTTTATATTTTTACCATCGGAGAATTAATTGCGTGACAAAGACAAAGCCGTGACTTCGCCGTCCTATTCAAAGATTTTTGTGACGTCATATTCATTATGTTCGTATCTGATCTGTCAACGCTGGGTCGTTGTTTATCCATGCACATGTTGATTGACTTATTTCTTGTTTACCTTTTTTGTTTTATTAAGTTTTTCTAATCCGCAGACTATTCTACTAAACAATTGTAGTTTGTAGTGCTATTGGAAAAATCGGGCTCATTCAAATTAGTTTTTTTGGAAATCGCAAATACTTGCAAATTTATTGTAATTATCCTTCTAATTTGTTGCCGGCCTAAACTTTTATTCAATTTTTTTTTGTTTCCAGAAAAAGTCAGGTATTATATAATCTCTTTTGTTTTAAAAAAGAAATAAAAATGATTTTATGTAAAAGACAAATCTGTGTGAGTTGTTGACATTTTATTCATGGTGGGACAAAGTTTAGTGATTAGTGACTTAGAAAAATAAGTGTACTTGAATTGGTCAATACGAAAAGTTCTTCCAAATAACATTGAAATAATCCATTGGAATAACTTCTACTCTATTCAGCCAATTAGAGAGGAAATGTGTCAAGGAACTTGCCAATGCTAGCCACAATTCCCTACCTCAACTGAATAAAAAATCAGGACATCACCATAAACATATTTCCTGGCAAATATGCATATACGGCATACCACAAATGGCAGCAATTACTGGTACCAACAATTTCGGGGTTTCGAGTATAGAAAGTGGTTTGCCTAAGGGTTAGGCCTCGAATGCGAATGTCGTCGACAGTTTTCCATTTGAAAGATATACAAGAATTTTTGAGAGAGCGAAAAATGTCAAGGAAATTGTCACCGAACTTATGTGCTCTCTATCTTGAACATATTCTTAACTTGATTGGTTATTAAAATCTCCAATAAAATTGGAACATAGTAGAGTGATGTCTGATCTATGTTCCAATTTTATTGGAGATTATAGTTTTCTTCTTAAAAATAATATCTATCTCGGCGTGTTCCAGAACACTTTCCAATTGATTGGTTATGTTGATGCCCGATTGAACAAACGAATGCCATAAAATGATTGTTTCGCAAAAAATGAATAAGTTCGCTATGAAAATGAGCACCAACTTGTTTAAATTTTTGCTTGGGTTTGCAGTCAGGTCACGACAGGTTTCCATCACGAAAATCTTTCCGAACCGAGCAGTATAATGTCGATGGCCAAATAAACGATAACAATTTTTTTAAAAAAGGGAGCGAGCAGAACTTGTTTTTGAGGTAGCTTTCGGATGTAATTAAACACACCTTCAAAAAACCGTTTATTGTTTACTGATGTTGCGTGAGTGTATGCATAGTGCCCAAGGGGAAAACACCAAGATTGGAGGTTTCTCGGCATTTAATAATAGAATACGCCCCAAATTATTTTCGCTGGTCGAATTGTAGTCACATAGATTTGATCGATGGAAGCCACAATCGTGGTCGCATGGGCAATATTTTATCGAGTCGCTAGATACCCGGTATACCCGAAACTCTATAGTAAAATCCTATATTATAAAACTAAGAATTGTATTTTGGTGTGCAGAGCAAAATTTCAGAACGGCTCAATGGAATCTCATAAAAATGAACATACCGTAAGTACACCATCATAATTCGCTAGCGACGGAGCGACGGA
>JAQGBY010003924.1:0-17875 GCA_034698785.1 Mycogona germanica | reverse complement strand
GATTTATGTTGAGGGAAGAGCGACAAGGATATCTTTTTACTCAGTTAATTTGTTGTTTTCCGCAAGACAAGTATTCCATCAGATGGGGGGTCAAGTCTCATGAATGGTTTCAAATTTGAACGTCACAAGCGTTATACGAGTACTTAACGTTCTGTTTTTGGACCGTGATTAGGAGGTTCACCAGCACACACACTGCATATGAATATTGAGGGTATCCTTCCTGTCCTGGGTATTTTTTTCTTCTCTCCATTCCACAAGAGGACATGTACACCACAGCAGCACGAGTCAACTGCTTAGACCCCTTTCATCAAGAACCCTCATTAGACCACGTTCTCGCCGTTATAAGCGCAAGATATATTAAGTAATGTAGCTTACCATGTGTTAACAAACCGTCTTTAAATAATTACTGGGAAATTTGGAACACGACTCCAAGGTAGTTCTGAATAGGCCGAGTGCGAAATTAATTTTCTGCAGATAGGACCTGATAATAATTTCCAATTGTGAAATCAAAGAAACTGGATTTTATCCACATGTCCCAAAAGTCTCCATTCATAGAAATAACGTTTTTTTTCTATGACACATAGCGACATTTTGCGACTACGCATTGCGACTTTTGGGACATCCTCGATGCAAGCAAACTATATCTAATGCGTAATTTCTAATAAGGAGTAGTACACGCCGATGTATTCAAATATCGCCTGTTTTGGGTTTGCGTCCAGCATTCCGTTCATCCCTATCTCGTTATATCTAATGCGTTTTATCGCAAGGCGGCGTACTTTATTTGTCAGGCAATGGCAGGTTGCAATTGCCGCCGATAAATGCGCTTTGTCCGGCAAACCCCAAACCACTGATCTAAGCGCTGAGAACGCGAAAGCAGAAAATAAAATTAGATACCAGATATTTATTCAATCATCTCTCTACAGCACTGCAACTACTATAACTGAAATGAACCTAGTGATTCTCCGGACCGCCACCATGCGTACGGCGAGCTCATTTTTTTAGATAGCTAATTTACATGAGAGGAGAGGGGGCAACTGTTTGCTCCATACGAAGAACAGCTGTGACTGAGCGACCATGAGCATCACATACAATCTCTTCCCGAAATTGTGTCCACGCCTCTTTTTTTCCCCTCCCCCTCCCCCTCCCCATCCCCCTCCTTCGGCTGCCGCCTCCAGTCTTGCCCGACGGCGTTGTTTTTCTTTCGCCTCGTTATCAATTATCAGCAAACGGTTCGAGTTACCACGATTTATTAAAGGCCTGTCCGGCTAAAAATTATGTTCTCACAAGCGCCTGACAAACTACAGACGTCCGGCAAGTATGTACTATCTATGCCAAAGGTGGCTGGTCATTTGAGGTCTTGTCTCTTACCGCGATACGAATAATTGCGAGCGATATGACGACACGAAAATTATGAAATCAATTTCATGTTGATTTATAAGCGCTGCAATTATAGATCACAATTATCTACACATTTTTAAGCACCATGAATTCACAATTTAAATTGAATGGTTGGTCTCGACAATAGAATAAGTCACGAGCCGCCATTTTTTATCCTAACATTCTTCGTGCAGAGGAGGGCTCTTTTTTCCCCCTACATGATCAATGACTCGGGAAGGTTTGTTAGCATCCCATTGATGAAACTGAATTATTAGTGTCGTTGGTCGGTGGGAAAATAGACACTTGCGCTTTGTATATATAGTTTACTCATTCTCTTTTTGTTCATTGATTCGAAGTTCGAAGCTCTTTGAAGCGTTGGGGAGGAATTCTACCTTTTCATTTCGTTGACAAATTAATTCAGTTCCAATCTGAACCTATAATCTGTCTTTGCACTGAAATGGTAATTACATGCAACGATTTAATTTAATGTGAATTTAAAAAAAAGTAAACCAACTTCGAAGTTTTCTGTAAACGAGACATAATTTTGAAATATGATTAACACGTTCCTAGTCACTTGAAAAAATATTTCTGTGGGGAAATTCCTATTTCTTACGATGCATCGTTTTTTTTACAGATTAAGCAGAGAATTGACATTTCTTGAAAGACCTGATTCGAAAAACGTCCATGCGGCAGAAACTTAGTTGGGTCAAAGTTTAGCGGCAAAATTAAGCGTTTCTCTCCTGATTCACTTCTGGCAGCTCAGGATCCTAAGGGGATATTGACAACTAGAGGCATAAAAAAATCGCGTCTCGAGCTCTTCCATACTTGTTATGATACCGATGTCCTCAGAAAGCAAGGGGACAAAACAGAAATGCTTGTTCTAAGAAAAAGTTCAAAATACTTGTCAAAGGCATGCTATGTGGATGCCGCTGTTTTCTATTTTTTCTTCTTCTAGTCTGGTGAGGGGAGATTCAGGATAAGGGGACATTCTTGGACAAGTCAGGCGAAAACTTAAAATAACATTGGTTTCGCTATAGCACTTGCTCCCATAGCTCCTTGCGCCACAAATATTGTTGAGTTCGCTGTACAAAATAGAGTCAGAGAATAGCGTTTCACAAACTATGTCGCTCGAACAGACGGTTGAAAATCATTCTATTAATTTTAATTAACTCCAATTGTTCTATTGGCATATACAGAAGTTGCGCTATTATTAGGGTTTTGTTTTGGATATTGAGATTTTCCGAAATCGGTTGACTAAGGAGTCATGGGCGCTATTACAGCGGTATTTCTCTAATTGTTTTGCTGTTTGAACTCTATATAGGCCAACTAGGCACTTTACAAATTGTACTCAAGAGTTCATATTTCAAACGAAAGGGTGAGCAATAAGTGAGCACATGGAATACATTTCGGGGTTTGCATGTTGCTTGATCAAAAGATAACATAGCCACCAAGACAACCAATAAGAAGAACCGTCTTTAGTGACACTCAAGAGTTAATTTCTTTCTCAAGTTAATCAACACGAGACGAGACAAGTTTGGTTTTATCTCGTTCTCGACTCGACTAGTTCGATATGACAAGACATAAATCGACTATGTCGCGATCCAAGACATGATCAAAGACAAAGTGCCATCTTGACATTTGTTTCATGTGTGGTTCAAGAAATAAATAACATACATTTAATACTTGTGTGTGTGTGTGTGTGTGTGTGCAATGTATTTTTGTAAGATGCTGCTCCTCCTCAGCCTGCTTCTCAGCTTCGAAATGAATCGTACCCTACGAAGCAGGGTTTCCGACAATAATTATGACTTATGAGTAACTTTCGTGGGGGTCTGACTTAGTTCATGCTTTTGACCGCGAGGTATTATTCGCGGGTGTTGGGGTCCCCGGTCTTGACAAGTTAGCAAAGGCCGCGTCAGAACCAATTGAATCCGCATAAGCATATTAATCATAATGCGCAAATTACTTCCGCTTCCGTTAGAAGAAGACCTTCACCGAGATATATCCTCGCTCACATTTAAATAATTAATGGAGCGTAGTGTTGGGGGGGGGAATGTATTAGACACGATTAAAAAAATAAGCGTTTGAACTCGCGAAGCTTTAATGGTGATTCACAAAATTTGCTTCTCAATTCGATTTGTTTTTCGTGAAACGTAACCAGCATAGCAAAACAGGTTTCGTTTCGACGTATACAAACCCACGCATGCCAAAACACAAACTCGTGTTGATCTATGGTATGGCCATGTGCAGCGTCCTCGCCAATGTTTGCGTTTTGAATTTTGAACCTATTAACTATTATCGGTGTCACCACTTGGCATTCTCACCACGATTGTGTTCGTGGCGTGATAGTCGAGTGTCGTTTTGTCTCGAAGGTCGCAGTTGAATCGATGATGTCGTCAGGCGCGGACCAAGTGTACGATTGTGTGGTGGTGGGAGCCGGAGTGGAGGGCTCGGCCGTCGCCTATCAACTGGCCAGGGCCGGGGTGAAAACCCTGCTCTTGGAACAGGTGAGCCTTAGTGGGAACTTGTGAATCGCCAGATCATTTTGACCTTTTACTACAAACATTTTTGCAAAATATTAACGATGCTGAATCATCATGCATTTATTTTTCATGGGCGCAACCATCTTGCATTTTCTGTTTTTTAGAATCAAAAACAGAAAATGGGGTCTCCGCGGGGACCATAAATCGAAGTTGATTCATCAAATTGATTCTTCAGACAAATTCATGTCGAAAATACACTTTTTCCTCAAAACCATCTATTGAGCGGAATTGGGGATTGTGCGCATGCGCAGATGACGTAATTTGATGTTGAGAATCAAATTTGAAAGACGAATATGTGGCCCCTGATGCCAAAATCTCAGCTCTCTGTGCTGACGTTGCGATGAACGTTAGCGCGGCTCAGATCATTTCTGTGTTGAAACCAATTCGCTCCTCAAAAATGTTTCTGCACTTCTGTTTTAGTTATTAGTTAAATGATATGCAGGTGTATGTTATTGGTACGCGACGAGTTCAAAATTGCCACCCTGGCCGCACGAAGGTGTATCCGGTGGCAATTAAAAACTAAACTGGACAACACGCTATAGCGCGCCACCTAGCTGCGCTTCGGTGCAAATTGTCCATACGCTTGTTTACGGCGAAGGCCGGGCCGTTAAGCGTCGAAATTGTGGTTTGACCACCTGAAATGACATCTATTGAATTCTCGAAACAAGAGTAATATTTTCATTTGATCGATATTTCAGTTTTCGTTGCTGCACGCGAAGGGGAGCTCTCACGGCGGTTCCCGGATCACCCGGCGAGCGTACTGCAACGTCGATGCGGCCCTGGCGGCAGAGACCTTCGTCGAGTGGGAGCACCTTGAGAGGCTCTCCACCCAAAAGATTTACGTGTTAGCGAAATTATTCACTCTTTGCGAGATTTTTTATTGTGTCGTCCAAGCATGGATCTATGCATAATGCATAGATCCATGCTGACGTCATTAACGTGACTAAGACGATGTAAGGCAAAAATTAAATCAACTTGGTCAACATCAGTCATCACACATTCTACCGAAACTCTTAATCAGTCTTTTAGGGTTTAAACGACTGATTATGACTGTTTATACCATTCCTGCGGTTTTTCATGGTTCACATTTGCCAAATAAAAATTGACTTCCAGCTGCTATTGGATACCCTGATTGGATTTAGAGCAGCATGACGTCATTATAGTTAGTTGTACGGATCGGGGCCGCGAGAAAGTGTCAATTTCGTGAGTTCAAATTTTTTATTTTGACTTTTAGTCTTGACTCGTCGAAAAAGAAGCGGTATAAATTGAAGCGAATATTGTATTGTCAAAAATTGCTACCACTTTTACTCGGAATTTGGCCAGTGCTCGGAGAGTGACTTTTGAAATAAAATATTACGATCGGCCGACACAAAAAAAAGGTGTTACCACAGTGTGACGCCGAAATCGAATTATTACTGGGGGGATTTTATTTCCAGACCAACTGGCCTAGTGTACTTTGGAAAGAAAGGCAGTCGTGACATTGAAAACGTCATTTGTAACATGACCACGTACCAGGCATCTCACCGTATCTTGGACTCGAGGGCCTTGAGTGCTGCGATTCCAAACTCAAACTTCTCCGATGACTACTACTATGGAATTTTCGACGATCAAGGTGGCGTGTTGTTGGCCGACAAGGCCCTGTCTGCTTTGCAGGTAAGCGAAATAACATTTTCGTGACTGATAATAACTTTATTAACAAACTCGGAAAATGTTGATGACAAATTATAGAATCACTTTATTTCTATCCGTAGAAGAAAACTTGTTAATCCAATAAAAACTTTTAATATAAACATATTAGATATTGATTAATATGGAAAAAAAGGAACGAATGCTGATGTTTTCGCGGAATTATATTGTTCACGAGTTTAACAATTTCCATTTTATTTTTTTTCGGAATTCCACCAATTGAATGTTCCAAAAATTTGTTTCTAGGATTGCTTTCGAAGTCTCGGCGGTATCATCGTTGACAACTGCGAGGTGACCGCAATTCGTCCTGGTCAACCTCAAGTTGTGCTCGAAACTTCGAAGGGACCCTATTCCGGAAAAACGTTGGTGCTGTGTGCCGGAACATGGAGCGGGAAGCTGGTTACGTCGCTGGGTCTGACGTGCCCCCTTCAGGTCATTGCAAATGCAAATTGCTTACACGGATGTACCGACTAAATGCCCTGACCTGCTCTGTTCATTCATACCTGTATTTAGAAATTATTTTACTTCATTTTGTAGCCCGTACTCACTTGCGTTTACTACTTCAAAGAGAAAGTTGCTGGATCCTACTCGGTCGACAGAGGAATGCCCTGTCTAATTGACGACTACCAGATGTACGCTCTACCCTCGCTGGAATTTCCTGGTGAAATGAAGGTCGGGGGAAACAAAATACCAACAAATAATTTGATAGAGTAAGAAACTCTGTCTCATTCGTTTTTTATGTGGGCCAGATCGGTCAACACGGTGGTTACAACTATAACATTGATGACGAAAAGAATGTGGCGGACAAACCCCCTAACACGCTCGAAAGTACTTGCCAGTACGTTCGGGATCATTTTCCATTGCTCGAATCGTCTGCGCCCAGCCGGATCGTAAAATGCAAGTACACGGTAAGTAATTTAATTCTGTGGTTGAGCAGTTCTAGAAACCATGAAGAAAAGCTCCCTGATCATCCCCACTATTTTGAATTTGATGCCAAGTGACACTTTGACGCTGCAGCACCTACAGTCAATGATCGCTGTAGCGCCATCTGTTGCTCATATGACAAAACGTTTCGACCTGTATTCCCCTGGAAGTCGCGTTGGGGATCTAGGCGGGAAATCTTAAATTCGATACTGTCTTCTGTTGATTGAACGCACCCGAAAATCGTGAACTCTGATATGGCTTTCACCACATTTTTAAAAATTCAACCAGTTTTCTTTCCCTGAATGTCCAGCTTGACGAATGTCCAGCTTTTGACAGGAAAAAGGAATGACAACTGGTTAAATTTTAAAAAAGTGGTCAGAGTTCACGATTTTTGGGTGCGGGCAATGAATAGAAGACGGTATTAGTTAATAGTTAAAAACAATATTGTTTACGGTTAAAACAGAAACCACTGAATATGAAATATTTCTTTTTATTTTCCTCATGTTATTTTTGAAACATTTTCTTTTCATAACACTTTTCAAGATGACACCTGACGAGCTGTTTATTTTGGATCGCCATCCGACCCATTCGAACATTATAATTGCAGCCGGATTCTCAGGTGCGTTACGGCATATAATATTGTTGTTTTGTAAACATATTTTTATTCGGATGTACGTTCATTATGCGCTTGTTAAAGAATTTAAATCGTCTTATTTTATTCAGGTGCAGGATTTAAGTTAGCTCCGGTTATTGGAAACATCGTCAGGGATCTTGCACTTGGACACACACCCAAGTACGATTTGACGCCATACTCCATTCAGCGATTTGAGAAAAAATAAATCCTTATTATACATGAATTGATTTATTTGTCATTAGCATTGATCTAGTTATTAAATTTGTAAACATTTTACTTCTCCATTGAAGCAATCGTTGGAGTAAGTGCAGCTTACTCATCAACTCAGTTCAACAAAATGGATTTGTTTGTGTACTTATTTGGGAAAGGAAATTAAATTGACATTCAGATTGTCAGTATAACTTTCATTGTCTACTCTAGTCACCGGTACTTTCCGAGGTTTGCTCGAATAAACAGCTAACTCTAGTATAACTTTCGTCGCTATTGGTCAGTTTACAGTTTATAGCTCGTGTCTGTAGTGATTGCCAACATATAGGGGCAGCAAACCATGAGTGTCGGTCATCTCTGAGCTCGCTCATTCATGCTAAATCGTGTGACGTTGAATGAAAAAACAATTTCTTTTGAATTTGCGCTTGTGAGTTTGTATAACATAACATTTGAAGCAAGTTCAATTCCATAAACTTCGATCATTTGTACGCACAAGTCGTCAAAACCACAAGACTAAATGGCAGCTGTCCTCGGCCTTCTCGCAGTTTCTCGATTCCGAACTGCATCAGGTCCGCACCATGTACAATAGATGGCGCTGAATACGTGATCGTTGCTGCCTCCTGCCGGTCAAATTTGGAACTGACAACGCAGTAGAGTACATGATGACGTCTCCGCGAGACCTGTCACAATGTAAAGCTATGACGTAATAAGAGTCCCTTAAAAGGCGGGCCAATCGAAATCGCAACCATCCACGCTCATACCAGAGCGGATGTGAATTTATTGTCATGATTAATTGGTTTTCTGTTTCAAATACTAAAATTGTTCAGAAGATGGCATCAGTTTTGTAAAATGCCTTATTCTACTCAATTTTACCTGCATGCTCCGGTCACTCTAACATTGACTGCATATGATATAAAGTACTTGAGGGATGCGATAGGGTACGATATTGATTTGGCTTCCGATAACCGACAATGGTTCCTGGAGATGGTCAGATGGGAGATTGCGGGGGAGGGAGACTTCAAGAGGATGAAATGGCGGAGCGGCGGATCCAAGTGTATGTCGTTAAACGTTTTATGGCTGTGTATAGTCGAATAAGTGAGCCGAGAACTGCGACCGGTCGAAAAATTTCATATAAAAGTTGGAAGACGCAGTTCGTTATTATTTCATAATGGTTTCGAGAACACCGTTTTATGTCCATGTCTCTCGTGGAAAAGCCATTTGGGGATGAAAAAAGTATTTATGTGAACGATCGAGGCGACCCCACCTCACCACTTACGTGAACGCTAAGATGGTTTTTTCACACTGACGAAACTATCTAAGTTTAGTGTCCTGGTTCAGGTTGAATATCAGGAGTACGGAAATCCAATATACCGGTACTGTTATTAGTAACCGGATATGATCAATAATGTTATTTTATACACTAAAAATGTTAAATTGGAAATTCAGCGGTTTTTTTTTGTCGAAAGTTGATCACAATTGCTCTTTTGATGAACACAAGGTCTCATATGTACCCCTTGGATTCGCAATCCATTAATTTCAAATTGTTTTCAATCGTCGCGCCGAGTTTAGTCTTCAAGTAATTTGGAAGCAAACCACCAAGCATTGATTTTTGATGGCCGAGGTTAATGCTCGTGATCTATGAATCAGTTATCATTGATGACCAATTCGCCCACAAAGTAATGTGGATTTTCTGCCCACGTTCTGTACACTGTTATTCCCAATCACAAATAATTATTAGAGCCAAATATCATGATTTTTTTCCAATTTCTTTTTATTTTGTTGAATGTTGAAGATATGAAAAGATCCGTAAAGGCGAGCCATATTATTTATTTACAAGTTTTCAAATTTATTTGCATAAAAAGTATCGCTGCAATGGAGTCACACATAGTTGTGCTTCAAATGGATCAACAAGAACAGATTTACGCTGGAACAAGATTATTGTTTAATTAAAAACTCAGTGATCTTATCGAGTTTTGGAAGCTGATTTGCAGCGTGGCATTACAGTAACCCGCCCGTTCGTTATGCCCATCTGAGATCCATGCTCACATTTTTCTGGGATTCGTTTCCGTTGACCCAAAATGGAAGAATCTGACTTAAGAAATCGTAATCACAATCGTTGGAAGCTCGCATTCCAAGTACTTGTGTGCGACGATCCCAGAATGAGATATCAATTCACCAGCAATTATTGGCATTATGACATTATTTCGTCTCACTCACTTTTCTAGATCTTGAGAACAATGAACTTGATTGTAAAATTATCTACGGTGACTAATGGAGAAATACACGAGAATCTATATCCCTTCTCGGAGCTTTATCAGCACAATTCGAGGGGTTTACATTTTGACCAGAATAAGCAATTGAGTCGTATTGGGGACTTCACCATGTTGGAATGCAATTTTCGTTGCCCGGAGGCGCTATCCTGCTTTTTTCATCAATAAAAATTATTGCCGCGCTGAATGGCTGGCAATGTCATTCAGAAGAAGAGATTGTAGTGCATTTTTTAAGGTTGTCAATATTGATTAAAAATCAATTTCCATTGAGAAGTTCAGAAAGGTGACGCCCAACTAAAAAATATTAAAACCTAAAACGACAAACATGATCAAGATTTGCGTGAGAACGGCATGGGGAGGAGGACTGCCCTCTGAATCCTACAATATTTGTTGTTTATTAAATGCGCACCAATATTTTGAGACCTGATTTATGTAAATACAAAGAGAAACACGATAAAAATCTTTTCCCGAGCCAACTTTAATGACGTTGCTCGCCAGATGCAGATTGAAGAAATGGTCTTGATTTTACACCCGATTAGTGATACAATTATTATTTGACGTGGATCGTGGATGAATAATGATTCACAGAATATAGTGTGCAACTATTATTGGGTACCCTTTAGTAACCAACACTTTGGACAGGCATATTAAATAAGATTTATTTTTATTTTGCATATACCGTTATGCATAGTGCCGTGAAAATAAAAGATGCGAATTTGCTTTTTCGAAAAGCAGATGGCAATGCATAAATCTAACCTAGCGGGAATTAAGGAAAGTAGAACAGCTCTAGGTCATTTCAAATCAGCTCCCACCAGCATTTGAAATTTAGAAAGGACATAATTTATTTATATAAAAAACATCTGATGCGTTATCCTTTAACCACCGCTAGGTTTGCTTTTTGCGTGATTCATAAATTAAAACGATCCTGATGACATGATCCAAATATCTTGAAACATTAGTGGTTTCACATTGACATTTGCCGCGATGAACGTAGACTCATTGCGTAGAATGGTATGAAAATTTGAAAGATCAGATAAAATGATAAATTCGAAAAGCTGGGGGTTGTTTTTAATTTTCACAGCACTGTACAAATACCATTGTCCACAGGCACATAAACTGTAGGCTATGTTGTACAGCTGTATATTCATGTGATGTACTTGTATATTGGGGAATGTGTGAACTCCTCGTCGAAAAAGTCGTTCAGTTGTGGGGAGATCGAAAACCAAATGACTGTCAAAATCTGGGCGATCACTCTATAAACAGACACACGCAACACGCATATACAGGTAGATAAGATAATATCACACGTAACACCTAAACAGTATCGAAAAAAGTTCAGTAGAAAAAGATTCTGGCAAATGTGTATATACATGTATATATCATTGTTTTTGTATTGCTTTGGTGGGTCTTCGTCGGTCATCCGTGCGAGGCGACATCTGGTGGCGACCTCTCACAAAGCTATTGTCACTTCTCGAGTTCACTCTAGAGGGATTGGAAACTGCGACTGTGACTTACTTAGCAACCAATTCTACCCAAATTTAATCGCCATCCTAAGGTCAGTTTTAAAGAAATCGTACAACAATACGAAACAATACTTCACTTCGATGACAAGTTGCCCCAAAATGTTCAAGTAATAAATATTGCAACTATTTCTTAAAAGTTTAAAATTCGATAAAACGCTATATTACTCTCCTTTTCTTCTAGATTTAAATTTGATAACCATTATGAAGGCTACCCCTTATAATTTTTCATATGGACGATTATTTGAGGATATAATTGGCTGTTAAACATATCTAAAAGTGAATTCGTTACTGCTCATGGACTACTCAATTTTAAGAGAGTCAGGTACGTTAACGTGACGTCAGATCATGTAACAATTATTAAAGCTACGAGCGTAGATTTGGAATCGATTGACGAACGAACAAGTCACAGATCAAGTGAATCTGCATTAATTACTATGCTAATCAACAGTTCAGCACAGTTAGAAATCGCCACCCGCACGGTAAATATAGGCGCTCTGCAAAAGACACCACAATTTCAAAGCATTTATCGGTGTCATGTACGAAAAACATTACCTTGAAAATGAATCTGCATAACAAATTCAAAATAAGTAAAAATGATTAATTCGTAACCATGTATATATGGATTCCATCATTTTACAAAGCAAAATTCAACGATATCCAAATTTGACTTAATTCTAAAAAAAAGCTCATCGACAAATTTGCCTTTTTTTTTTTACAAAATAAATAGCAGTTATATGTGATTTTTCACAAATATATCTTTAAAAAATGCACCTATAAAGGCTTCAAAATTGTGGCATAATTCATATGCGACCACGATTTTTCAGTTTAACGATGAGGGGAATTGTAAAGATAGTAATATTTGGACATGTGACGATAACGTCCTCTTTCATGAACCACATGTGTTGAATGTTACTCATTTATGCTACTCGCGGTAGGTGACATTTAAAATCGAGTGTCCCAAAGGACTAAATTTTAAAATACGGTAAAAATCAGTTCCGCGTTGCGGAATGTCCAAATTGTTCCAAACACACGTTTATCTTGTTCCAGTTGTGAATTTCCAAGTTCTTCGACCTCTAGGAGGTTCAGATCACCATTACTTTTCCATCACCTAATCTATCTTGAGCCGAATATCACCTATGATGAAGAAATTTCTAAAGATAAACTTACCCCAGTGACGCACCCAGAGTGAGGAGAGGGTACCTTCCAAAACTGGAATTGATTAGGAGGAAAATCATTTACTAGTGGAATCCTATTTTTAATGGCAAAATTTACCCAGTTTCAAAATAAGTAAACCGCTGGAAAAAATGATAACGTATTGAACAATTTAGTTTCATTAGCCAAATTATTAATTAATTAAGCCAGTTAATTAATTAGTATTTTATTCTATATAATAGACTGCCCCATTATAAATTACAATCAATTATTTAATAATTTAGAATCCGGCGTTTTTCAAATTGTCTCATGGTGGTACACATCGCGGTTCAAATTTTGATTTTGCGTTTTATCCTTGTCATCAGACAAAGAAAAGCTTGGGTCGCACTAAAAAGAAAAGAAGATGTAGTTAGTCATTTATAAACCCTATATAAGATAAACCAGCTGCCAATTTTTCAAACAGATGACTTGATCTGATTAAAAACAAATTTACAAATTGATCACCACAAACAAATGAAATCTTTTGTGCGCCCCTGGAGCACCTCCAAAAAAATGTCAACAAACCACAAGGTGATCGGATCACCGCTTTGGCCTTACAATATCAAATATACAAATTGGGACTCCTAACCAACGGAAACTCCAGGTGCGCCCCCGAGGCCTCTCAAAAGAAATTCCCTCCGTCCACAAGGTATTAGGAACGCTTCTTCTGGGCGGCGGCGGTCGTAGCGGTGGTGAATGCGGCCCCGTTATTATTGAGTGGTGGCAGTCCGGCGTGGTGGGTTCCGTCCGCGGTGGTCCGGCCCCAGCGCAGGCACAGAATGTTCTTGATGAGCAACTGCTCGGTGGCCATGGTGGCCACGTACCACAGGGGGGCGTACTCCAGCGTGATGAGGCCGAAAAGGTCGTAGCTGAACGGGGTGTAGTCCCAGGGACACGCGTTGAAGTAGGTGAGCAGGAGGCCGGTGCTGAATTCCCAGCTGTAGGTCCACGCCAGGTAGAGGAGACCGCGTACAGGAAGTGGGACGCGATCGTGCAGGCGCACGTATAGGCGCTCGATGACGTAGACGGACACGGCGTAGATGAATAACGACCACACGCTGGTGCAACCTGAGGGGCGAAAAAGTATACATTTATTGTCATATGTGTCATATACTGAGTATATTTTCCAAATGTTGCACACTGTAATTATTTTTAAATAACGAATGTCAAACATGATCATCCTAATAATTTAATTTTTAGAATAAATTCAATATTTTCCCCTTCTCCCTCTGGCTTTACGACTTGCCAAACGACTATAAAAATATTCACTATGCGATCAGATAGAGTTTTGCGTGTCAAACCACAACAGGTCGGGCAGCGTCCATTGTATCAGCTAACTCGGTTTACTTTAGAAATACAACCTTATTTAAGCGTATGCGAGTTTTGTTAATAAGTATGATCTGAGCATACTCGTTGATCTGAATGGCCCTCCAGTTTTCCAATAAAATTATTTATTTCAACACTGACCACCACACAGTAACTTCGGCAGCTACCACCTCGACATTGTCGAGTTCGACAAGAGAATCACATGTATGCATGTAAACCACGAGATACCATTTTTGATCTTTGACATTCATCCTCCAGAGATCTTGGGTACTGATTGCTGGAAAATTTTCCACTTTTGACGAAGAACTCTTTCCCCTCATTACCATTACACAGGGGAAGAGGGGCAACTTGGGAATTGCCAATTCACGGAAATGACGTCAGTTCGTCAGTTGTCACGATATCCTGTCACACAACCATTAGGTCACGGCAAAAATCACTATATACACTACAGAGTAGTTATACTGTTACCACATCAACTTGACACATTAGAAATTACTCTTGACATTCTGACAAATGGTCAGTCGAAATCGCATATTGATGGCGTGGTTGAACAGTATTTAATTAAAATAAACGCACATGTCTCCGCCACATTTGATATTCTTGAACATATTTAAAATGGAAAAATTTCCGTTGAAGAACGCTCAGTACCTTCTTGTGGCACGGAGTCTCACTTTTCCATTCCGAATCCTATGTTCTCTACCTATGCAACATTTTAATTTAACAAAAGTCGTTCGACGAGCTCCTGGTCTTTGCGATCGATCCCAGAAGCCGATTCCTATTGATAGATCGACTAAAGTGTTGCGGATGTTAATTTAGTGGTGGTTAGTTATCATTTTAATCATGTTTTGTGCTTAAAATGAGATCCATTGATGAATTCAAATATAATCGTACTCCCAATGCCGATCTCTTCGTGAAAGGACATGTCGATTATTTTTGCAATTTTTTTGCTCTATGAAACACATTTTTATAATCGATTTTCAGTTCTAATACTTGGTTGAATACTTCATGGACAACCTCATGGAGTTCTGAATTTTAATAGGTGGTCTCAGTAAGATGTGCGAGTCCGAGTGTGCATATGCGAGTGTTAGTCTGGGTCGGTTTGGGTTACCTGGAAACTTCCAGTTGAGATTGACCACAAATTCCCAGGCCGCCGTGAACATGACTTCTGTGAAGTAACCGTGGATGCCGTAGATGTAGAGGCGCAAGAGGGGACTGAGTGGTCGACCACGTTCCGGCACGTCGATCCGCTTGCGATCCGTCATCTTTCGACTGCTGTCGAAACCTGCGTCGATACCGGAAGAATCAAAAGAAAAAATAGATATTTTTAATTATTCAAATGCGAAAGGTATATTAAAAAAAAATTATCCCAGTTACACCACTGTACAAATTTGTTTTTGGCTTTTCTCAAGACAATACAAGAAAATATCAAACCGTTTTTTAATGATATTTTCTCTTCAAATTTATTTTTCGGGTTTTTAATTGTCGTTATGTTTCGCAAACTTGTTTATCGCCTTGTGCATTTCCGAGTCTCGCCAACTCGGACGTCGATGTTTCTCCAGTCGTGTTCTGAGCTTAGTAAGGTTTCTGGCCCTCATTTTGCTTTAATGTTTTGTTCGTCTCAAGGAAAACAAAGACAAGCAAAACGTTTCCCTCTTGAGAAAAAAATGTTTCAGGTTTTTGGTTAGGGTTTTGGTTTAGTGGCCAACTTCACCAAAACTCGTAATCAGAATAATGCACAAAAATAAATAGTTGAAACACCCTACTAACAAAATTCAATATAGAGAGGGAGAGTTGGACGCAGTAGTTCCAAGCTTGCGACAAATTCACATACATATGACGGCAGTGTTCTTTATGAAACCAATTAACACTACAATCGAATGAACGCGAATCCCGAATAAAATAAAACAACGCTGCACAGCGAAAGGCCCCTGACGACGGACGTGTTTTTCTCAAAAGCTAGCTTGGGCTTCTTATCACCATCGAGAATTACAGCTTCATGTGCAGTCGACTGCAACTATAACTGTACGTTATATGTGTAATTCTAAACAATTTTCTTAACCTTAAGTCGTTGTTTTATTTTATTCGGGATTCGCGTTCAATCGATTGTAGTGTTAATTGGCTTCACAAAGAACATTGCTGTCGTATGTATGTGAATTGGTCGCCATCTTGGAACTGCGCCCAGCTCTCCTTTCATCTCGAACATATCGAAAGAATGATGCACAATTATTTTCAATAATAATATTTATTTTCATCCTGACTATTGGCATGAATACGACATTTATTTCCACTGAAATGAAGGATTGGGATCAATCTTTTCGAGCACATTCACTGTACATACACAAACTTTACACAATTCTTTTGAACTCGAATCATGTCATTCGTGGCGCAGTTGGTTTATGACGGACTGCGGTTCGGCGGTCCCGGGTTCGATTCCCGGCGCGGGCTTTGGCCCGGGGTACTGGTGAAAACGTGCCCCTCACATAGGGCCTAAGCTCTGAGAGGGGTACCGAATCTTCCTGTTGTGACCCGTCACTTCAGTGAATTAAAAAAAAAAAAAAATGTCCAAAGGCGCTTGCAAAAGGGATGGGCATTGCGGTACAGCATCGGGGGAGCTTTTGTAGCCGCTTCAATCCACATTGCAAGTATAGGTCAATTTTATTTTTATCAACATTTCCATCAACATAAAATAAAGTCGAAACCGATGGGATAATTGTAAGAGTAAAAGGTGTAACGCTGGATACGATGACAAATAATGGTAAATTTTTGTTTTTTAAACTTCTGTTTAATTATTGATCTTGTAGCCGAATTTCTTTGTCATCGTATCCAGCGTTACACCTTTTACTCAACATTTTATTTGATAACAAAAATTTGTGCCTTTATTGCTTTAAGCACTTTGACTTTGGTGTTTCAATAACAGATCGATTGATTTTCAAATTTTAAAGAGGAGCCGATTGTTTAATTGAGTGAGGATGAAAAACGGTGGCACTTCTGCTATGAAATTTGATGAAAACTATAAATGCATGTGGTCAAAATGCAAAAAATTAAATACGATGGTGGGAGGCTGACCATTTAATTTTGGCAGGTTCAAACATAGCTCATGCTCGGCACATGTCGTGCTAATTGATTAACGTTAAAGGACGAACAATATCCTCTCTCAGTGCGACATCTCATCCGCCATCTTCCTTTAATCCCCGTTTGTCGCAGACTGGCTCCTATCGTGCTGGCATAGTCAACCGATTTGTAAGTAACATCTCAACGGGAGGTTATCCACAGTGCACGACGGCCACGACCGACGGCCCCGGTCGGGTCCGTGGGAACAAATGCACGGGAGAATAGGTTGATTTATCCCGTCTCGATTTTCTCCTGCAACGGCACTCCACCCCCCCCCCCTTACCAGCCACCGCCACCCACACTTTGATTTACCTCGGTCAGTTGGGGAAAGTGAGCGGGCACAGCAGGCACCGAAGGAGGAGGAGAAATTGGAAAAGGGAGACGGGAATACGAGGGCCAATCGATAATCGACATCTGTAGCGCCTCCTAGTGGCGGGCGTCTTACATAGCAACTTTAGGATGTGGTCGATGCCAAGATAACCTTTTCACAAGTAATCCTGCAACAAGAATCACTATACGAATCGAAGTGGACACTTATCACCCCGACTATTGGCATCACGCAAAATTACAAGATGGCGTTGTCGTTTACCGCTGACCAAAGTTGGGATGATAATTTTAAACTTGGTCTACATTCTCAGTGAATTATTTATTGTTGCGAGTGGTCAGCCAATAGTCACTCTAAGGCAATCTTAGCAACCTAAGACTCAGCCAATGTTTCAATATTAATACGACTATCACTGCAATTAGTATTAGTTAGAATTCGCCAACCCAGAGACTTTGCTAACGTTAAGACAGTGGCCTACTTATCTTTGGTCCGACCTTTGCTTGAATATTGTAGTTCTGTCTGGGATCCACATCATGCGGGGGTCATAGGTGAAATTGAATGAAGGCCAAAGAAGGGCTGCTCGATTTATTAGCTGTAGATTTAGTCGAACGGTGTGGGACAGTAGCCGGCTGTAGGAGCGCCGGCTACGAATTTGAATTCCCCGGGTCGTGCCGCCCCAACCGAGACGTCGGTAGGGGGCGCTAGGGTGCTAGCCCCTATTGCACGACGCGGGGAATGTAAAGACGCTTTTGCCGGCGGAC
>JAQGBY010003923.1:0-17878 GCA_034698785.1 Mycogona germanica | reverse complement strand
TTCGAAAATGCGGCACCAACTGAACGCAAATCTCTCCTTTTTCTTCTAAACACGCGGACAGCCAATAACGAAGAGGGGGATTAACACGGATTAATTCATCCGTTTGGGTGAAGCGAACAGTTTGCTGACTTTAAAATGCTGGTCGTGCAAGGTGTTATAAGGAAAGAGAGAGAGAAAGACATAGTTAGGAGTTAGGGAACTCTCGTTGTTGGAATTGGAAAACGGTCGGCAATTCCAGTGATGGGATAAGTTGGGAGAGGGATAATGGATAAGAGCGCAGCTGCCTGGATGAAGGGCAACAAATAACGGTTTTAAATGCGCAATACACGATCGTATACATTATCTAGCGAACGCCTTCGCTCGCAGGATTAAAAAAGATTACAATTTCTTTGAAGGGGTGTTAATATTTTTTTGTTGTTTGGCCGGGTCTCAAGCTCGAACAACATTTCTTGTGCTGACGTTTTAGCTCTAAACCCCAACCCCGGGGCGACCTGGTAACGTTGCCTAGCCTAGACTTCATACCTTGGTAGACCTTTTAGCGTGTTCACCTGCAAGCGCGACTGTGGCAGTTAACTCAACTCATAAATCTATCTAGTAAAAAATTGCTGCACACCACCAAAACATTAAATTCACAAATTTTTTCAAAAATTCAAAAGCCTCATTCTTCTTCAAATCAAAATATGAAACCCGAACTGATAGCATCACTAGAAGTTTGTTTCGCGCGATATACAGTGCATGTACAACATCTGTTGATTGTTTTGTTTCCCCAAAAGAAACTATTTCAAACTTAAGAAATAAGTTTCACAGAAGCAGAGCCACTTTGAACAGAAAACCAGTATATCTGATAGAAACAACAGCTGAGCTAATTTATGTAATTACGAAAAAAAATTCGCTCTGACGAATCAGTGAGACGATAGCAAGACGCATATTTCATAAGTTTTACATACGTTTGTAACTTCACCTCAGACGCACAAGGTAGGACCTTGAGATCAATGCGAGTGTGGTTTGAACTTCGAGTCCCGAAATTAGTGTGTGTGTCCCTGGGATTTTATAATTCCGTTTAATGTACGTAATCCAGAGATATATCTGTATAATCCAGACATTCGTGAATCAGAGTTACAAGCCACTGTCTTTGACGTTCTGATCGTTTGGGAAAAATAGATAGTCCATTAATTCGTATTAGCGGGTGAAGGCAGGACTCGCTATACAACTCTCAAGAACTAAATCCTCCACAGCTTCGGATAAATGCACTTCAAAAAAAATTCATAGCGTTTGGCGATGGAATATTTCCAAAGATCATTTACATTTTATACGTCTTCACACGTTTTCAACATTATCTCTTTGTTATACAAGTACATGAAAATCCTCATGAGACCGGGATCCATAAATTGAGACAAAAGTCGCGGTGATGCAATCGCTTGCTAAAATTGATTAATAAATTCAAACATAACATTTAAAAGATAATTATTAAATAAACTGTGGAATTGCATGATATTGATATAACCATATGATCTAAAGAGGACTAATCGCATATACGATGGAATTTGGCAACTGGTGCTGTTCACGAAGCAGCTTAGTTGAATAGTTGAAAAGTTGCACACATCTTGCATAGACAGAGCATTATAGTTGCATCAAATTCGAATTATACTGAGAAAAACACGATTTCTGTATCTTTTCATCCACTCTTCCCCCAATACCTTTTCGTCTTTTGTATGGACTTGCGTGAAGTGACGACCCAGTCAACAAAAATCATAATCCCTTTCGCCGTTGCATTTGCCTGTACAGGTGTATATAGGAATATATTGACGCCATCATCCTCTCTTACCTTCAATTCTTCAGTTGCCCCAGCAGGATTTTCAACATCGCCCCACTGAATACAATATACAAAATGGCACAATACATTGCATTTGCCCGCTTGGCTGCGTCGTGCATTGAAAAGACATTCCAATACTCTAGAAAATCTGAAACTATTCAGCAAAAGATTGCTGCAGTCGCGTGAAAATGTTTTGCTTCGCGAAGGTCAGTGGCAAATAAAATATCTTTCTCTCTCAAGCCACTAAACATGTCCGCCTACCACCCCTAGGGGACTAATGGTCAGAATGAACTGGCAAAAGTATCAGACATTAGAAGAAAGAAGTCGCCACATATTTTTTGAAAGCTTATACACTATTCAACACTGCCGAATTTTCAATGCATGGATTTATAAAATCACTAGAGAAATTGCCCGGCTTCGCTCGGAAGTCCCCGTAATGTCAGCGAAATGCTTTTTAAATATTTGAAAACTTCGTTCCCTCACATGTTGTGATGTCATGGCAATGACGTCACAATTAACACATGTTTTAAAACATTAGATTCTGAAACGTTTGACAATTTAAAAATATAACCTCTTCATAACGAAAATATTTCCCCCTCTATTTTGTGAAATCTTAGGTGACAAACTTTCAGGAATATAATGTAGGTTATTTAATTCATTTTCATTCAAAAATCGCATTTTGCAAAACGATCGTACGTATCGAATAGTGAACGAATCGGATCTCTTAGACATGAAATATCTTGAGATATAGTAATTTGTAAACATTATTAAATCTGTGACATTGTTACATCAGCTGTTAAAGATAAACTGGAATAAAAATATCAAAGTCAAGAATCTTTTTGTTCGAATGCTTCAGAGCCAATTTAAATTAAGATCATATCAAGGCGTAGACCTAAGAATGCCTACAGATAAGAAAGAAAGCCATCCAAGAGTCATCTTTAAAAAACCGATTCGAAATAGTTGCATTGCAATGGACGAGACAGCTGATGCAGTCATCTTAAAAGATTGTGGTTCTATATATGTATTTGCGAGCGAGCCTGAAACCCGAAGAGGATGTCTGTGCTCCGAACAATGAAGATAAACTATCCTCATACATAATACCCGAATGCAATTACCATTACACGAGCGTTGCTCGTATTTCAGTATAATTTATAGCAGATATCTTTGCTGCGGCAACAATTGTGCGCTTTTCTTTATCTTTGGCGTGATATTTCATAGTTAAATGTCGGATTCTGATTAAGTCATTTCATATTAAGAGATATCCATTTTTTTTAAATTGCAATTTTATAAGGTTTCTAAGAAGAAAAAAAATGGAGGGTTACCAAGATATAGATCGCACAACCACAAATTATGACACTTTCCTGGAAATATGCCGAGATAAACATTTGCATTTTAAGAAATGGCTTTACTTGGAACCGGGAATCTGATCGTCCGCGAACTAATGGCAACGTCACAAAATTGAAGTAACAATTTTGAAGAATCAAATTCAATTGAGACTTAACGATTCTTGTCTGAAACGCTCCCAATTTCGCTCTAGTGATGTGTTCCTTCACACCATCCTACAAAAGACTCCTTTTACGAAAGGAAGTGAAACGGCAAAGAACCAATTATGTAAAGGGATAAGCGGCTATTATTTCGGGTAGCTCCGCTAGCCATCCCCTATTTAAAGATGCACCATCCTGAGACCGACGTCTTAATGGGCCACAATCCCTAGATTATTATTAAAGTCTTCAACAGTGTGTGTGATCCCGAAAAATATTATTTTCTCATGGGCGGGCAGAATCTATTGACAATGATTTTCCCTTGTTAGAAGCAAATGACATAGCATAGACGTGACGATTCTAAGCGCACATTTGGGAATACGGGGGTCTCAGAAGGATGCAAATACGAGGATCGTTCTCTTTTAAGTAAAATGCTCTGAAGCAGGGATGGGGCATGGGGTCAACCGTTCGGACAATAAAGAGAGGCAAGTGACTGATTTCACAGAACGAAAACCAAGAGCTCGCTATTTTCATCATAACTTCAAAAGTCAGTTGTTGAAATGTCTGGAAATAAATATCCGTGTCTCGAAACAGAAATTTTTCGCTCGATCTCGTTCATGAGTCTCGGCATTCTGCAAAAAACAGAACCTTCAGAAACATAATTTTATGTTGACGACTGATCCGCCGAGCCAATTCAATGGACTCCAGTTTCTTAACTTGTAGTTCGTTGGTTAACACCTGCTAGAATTGCAATAAAATAGCAAAATTCGCCGAAAAATAAATAATGGAGGAAAGGTTGGGGGAGACCGTCGAAGAAAGGAGTGGTCCACGAAGAGAAGAAAGGGATTTCAGCGAACAACGGTCAGTTTAGAAACCCGAGATTCCTGTGAGAAGCAGGAATTAAGCCGACTGACCGACACCGACTTTTGTGTACTCTTGAGACCCATATGGGGTTTTGAAGAGTTGAATCACTGGTAAACCCCCTTAACAAATATTTACTTGAGACTCATATGGCTTAAGCTGAAAGAATATTCCAGATTTTCACAAGAGGAAAGAAAAATCAAATTGAAATCGAACAGCACCGTGTTTTCTTTACCTTTCTATCTTCACGATGCGGTTCATCACAGTTACGAACAAAGTTCGGACTTGGGCTCAAATATAATCACATTATGATGATCTTAGGAAGATAAGTGTGTGAATGTTAGACACTGACCATTCGCCACGCCTGTGGAGTTTAGCAGTCACATAAAACGACTTTCAGAATAAAATGATGATACACATATTGGGGTGGTTGTTTATGGGCAACCAGCGCTAAACCAATTTCGGCAAGTTGTTTGTTGAAAGGATTTGATTTTCGAAAAAAGCGTTTTTGTTTGCAGAAGGAGGAAATATGAAACAGGACATTTTCTTGATGGATCAATCTCCGAAATATGAAGTTTCTTGACGATTTTTGGTAGTTTAGTTTTTGGTTATCTGGCATTGATGCAAAAAAGAAACTGTACACATTTGATTTTGCTTATTTAAATACTTAGGACACATGATATATAGTGACGCATGTTGATTTGATAAAACAATGTAAGTCTCAATTTGAACCATATCGCACTTTACTTGTGTGATTTTAGAAACTATTCAAGGATAATTTATTTGTAAACTATAGGTAACAAAACAAAGGTAAACTATTGCGACACAAAACTTGCAATACAGAGTATCAGTCAAATATTACAAAATTAACATTCCGTGCAAACCCAATCAATATTGACACAACGTAAACTTATTTTGCCAATTTTTAGAAATATTTTGGACTTTTGTTCGCCTTTGCTTGGGAATTATTTATTTATTTATTTTTCATGATACAGGCGGGCCACGCAATGCGTTAAAGAATATGAAGGACATTTTAATCATTGTTGTCGTCTGCATTTATTGATTTGTTATCACCAATGCCAGCAGCCCAAATTTCTTGATAATTTTATTTGCCCTGCATCCAAGGAAATGTTTTCCATAAAGTTGAAACTCCGAATATTCCATTCCAGTGCGCGCTTTAATTGCACGCACATTCTCGTATCAGTATTCTCTACAGTTGATGTCGACATCCTACTGAAAGGCCGATATTTGTTTTTGAAACGAGTAACAATTTCGCGGCAAGAACAACAATTCAGCCATCACAACAGCCCAAAACCACTTGCAGCGCCTTTACGCGGTTCGACCAATAAAATTCAATGTGGCATTGTCGCGCCCGGATCAAAACATGTGCACCAGCTTCCGATGGAGCCGCAGATTTTCGCGCCAATTAAAGCCGCAGCTAGGAAACTCGCATCCAAGTCAACGAAACTGGAAAGGAACACCCCGACAAACAACGATACAAAAAGGAGATCCCTAGTCGCGAATTGTCGGGTTTTTTCACCAAACAACGCCAGGGGGTGCTACCGTCAACGGAAAGATTTAGCGATAAGAGCCATCATGGGCGGAGGTCCATTTTACGCAACCAATGGTGTCCGCTTTCCAATCTGTAGCGTGTTAGGCATTTGCTCAATCGGTAGTCTGTCGTCACACGTGTAGACACGTATACAAGAGAGCGATATGATAGGGCCTTGTGCGTGCTAAACGAAGACAAATTAACAATAAAGGTTTTTGCGACCGCGTGGAGAAATAACTCAGGAGCAAAGAAATACAAAGGGTAGACGTAAGACACAACGACGAATTCAAACTAAGTGAAGATGCATCTATTTAATCGATATGCAACAAACATATCTATTCAATTCCGGGGCAATTGCCAAAAATACTACTGATGAGATGCGTTGTGAAGAAAATAGCAAATAATCAGTTTGTTCACGTTATAAACGAATAAAAAAATTATAACAATTCACCGATATTTGGATTTAAATACAAACTCAATCGAAAAAATGATGCTCGCTTGAAATTAGGTTTAATATCAGATATCTGGAAGACTACAAAATAAAATTAAAAATTCTAAGCCGGATGATGAGCAGCAGGATCTGAAGTAAAATATTACAAAATATAATAATTACTCTGTACATGTACTTATTGCATGGATCTGTGGAAGATGGCTTGCATGGTGTGATATTCTAAGTCTAAAGCACCTTAAGGATTTTCTTTGAAATAATTATAATTTTCAAGGAAACGAATACTATTGGACCCCCGCTCTAAGGTGCTCTCGTGAAATCATAATTTGTTTTCTCTGTCCTTAAAACTGGGA
The DNA here is from genome assembly GCA_034698785.1 of Mycogona germanica. Classification (NCBI taxonomy): domain Eukaryota; kingdom Metazoa; phylum Arthropoda; class Diplopoda; order Chordeumatida; family Chordeumatidae; genus Mycogona; species Mycogona germanica. The sequence goes on along the minus strand of JAQGBY010003923.1, from coordinate 11,370 downwards.
AAGAGTTGTTCACAAATCTTGCATAGTCTTGAGGGAATGAATCATTGACACGGATTCGCTGAAGATGGGGGTCAAGATGACGCGTATCATCTTGGGGCTGTACAGGTATAGTCCAATAGATGGACTGTCTAACTTTTCTTCTCTTTGCTCTCGGTGGTGCCACGAGCTAGCAACGCAGACAAAATGGCGAAACTGTCGTAAAAACCGTTTTATGGCGAATATAAAAGCCGTGGCGGGCGAATGAAAGTTGCGCCGGCGAGAGCGGCCATCAAAGCAGGCTAGCAAACGCGCCAGCCAATTTGCTGTCGAAAACTCTTAAAAGGGCCATTCAGAGTCCATTTGCGCGTTCCGAAATGAGATTTCGACGGCCACCTGTTGTTACATCTAACTCGGCGTCGTTTAGTTCCCCCGTTTTCCCCGTTTCATGTAAATATCCTCGACGTGGCGACGTCCTTTATATATACGAATGCCAGTGAAATCGTGGATTTAAATGGAAATCCCATATGCAATTTCAATCAGCGGTTTCGCAGTATTCCGAACGATGATTTCCGTTTAGATAATCTTCTTGAAAGTAACAGTCTCCATAAGAAACTTACGTGCTTCTGAAGAATTGCCATCCAAAGCAATTGCTCCAAATTTGGCGCAATCTAATTTGAAGGCGCAACTTCAGCAAATGTCTAGCAATTTCCAAGGACTTTGACAACATACGTATACGTGCAACCCTCGTGTGGAAAAAACCAAAATTATTTTGGAAAAAGTATCCAATTGATCCGTTTGTTGACCCGAATATAAATTATAATATTGACGGCAATCAAATAAACGACATTTATTTCATTTTGAGCCGTTATCAAATAAGCGAAATAAACAAATAAATGAAAAGGAATAACAATAGAAATGGAAAAATTCCATGATATTGTTTTTGTATTAATAGTTTTTGCTCATTTACATGTATATGAATGCCTAATTACCATAACTGAATGTCAACCTTAACTTTCTGATTTGTAGACTAGAACTACGATCTTAACAAAATATGTATTAAATATTTAAATGGCCTATTATATATTGTAACTCTTTTCTTTTGTACATCATTACTGATGTAGGTTTCTCAATGAAGAGTACCTCAAATGTTCGACTTATTTTATAAATATGAAACGAATCAGACCCCTGAAATTTGAGCATGTCAACATAATGATTTGTTGACAAAACTATCGAAGCTCAATTGTGTGAGCGAAAATTAATCCATCACATTATGCATTGTCGACGTATCGAATTATGCAATTATCCTAAATGTTGACTGCTCCAAACTTGCACCCCACAATACACAATTATTCTACACACATTAACATAGTCAAGCAAGCATTGCCACAAAATATTATAGTACGTATTTTAAAAAAATGACTTGATATCTTGTACATGAGGCACGTCCAGATTTGATGTTGACCAATCAAATCTAAATAATTTGTCGTATTGTTAGGAAACAGTTTGTGCACATGTGATGAATTGTTGTTCAATTTGCATCGCTCTGTTGAATTCCTGTAGGGGGCCACTCACCACAGCCACCTAAAACATATTTCTTTGCCATTATTATTATGTCGAGGAGTAGACCATTATGTTTGCCCATTTGATTAGTGCTTCTGTACGAATTGCGCAAAGCATTTCGTTATAATACGAACGCAGGGTCTATTAATTTAATAGAGATGAGTACGGAATTCGAAACGTGTAGGCCATAAGGTGAGCATTCACGTTTACCTAAGCATGTAATGAAGTCCATTGGATCCACATGTACATTATAGGTAGAAGATTATTCAAATGCACAAGGAGGGTGGAGGATGAAAGTCGGTCATTACACAGTTTGAATCATATAAGGTCATATTTTTAATTATGTAATAACACGCCAGGAATCCTAGCAGGCGCTTCAAAAATAATAAAAAATGCAACTGGAATTTCTGAAGCGGAACCTGAACCTTGGCAACCGCAAAGTTATTGTGTAATGATTAGTTGTAGCCGTAGTCAGCAAATTTGGTTGCATTTTAAATTTGCTTCTTCAGAGTGGGCATTCACATAACATTATTTTTCTGGTACTGATGTCGTGCGATTACTGCATGGAATTTCGAAATAAATAATGGTGAATTAATTGTTTCTTCACATCCAGAAATTGCAATCGAAATGAGATATTGCAAATGCAAATGTAAGTCAAAACACGGCAGAATCATATGCGACACAAAATTATGTCACAATATTTCATTGTGTTTCATACCAGACCGTAATGGCAGGGGGTTGCAGTCGCCGGATTTACCGTAATACAAAACCGTTCTGATTTCCCAAAGTGGGGCAGGGTGGATTTGATTTCTGTCGCAAAGGTGTTTCAGTCTGACACAGTATCAATTTCCCACGCACGTTTATGCTAAGCCGATTCCAAATCATTTCAGCCCCGAGTTGGTCGAACGATAAAAAAGGCAATGCGATATTCGTGTCAGGGCAATGGTAGCATACCTTGTGAATACATTATAGTCGGAGTGAAGAAATAATAGCCACAATTTATATGCAACTGTCACACTCATTCACACATTCCATTTCAATAACGCCGATAAATCCCCCAACACATACCAATTTTCGAACGACATACGGTACATGTACTGCACACCTATGTACATGCAGTATTTATGGCGACCTACCTACCGCAAAGGGGCGTTCCAAATTACGATCACAAAGTTACGGACGGAAAGTGCACTCTTCATTAGTTGATATTTGAAGTCAACCGTGTTAGTTCGAAACATTTTTATGACATTTTTAGAATTAATAAACATATAGTACTGTGTTTTCTGCTACTTTCTGCAGAAGTGCTGGTGATGTCGAAGATGTATTTGCACCTATTGGAATTGGTGCAGCAGAAATTGATAATTACAGCTGAACTGACAACATGACCCTGTGGTAGCGAGTACTTTTCTGATGAACCATAAATCCTAAAATGCGAGTCGATGACGTCAAAAAGGTGACACGTTTCTCGAATCATCATATGTTTAATTTTAGATACTCATGATAGAACAAGTGCTGATTAATTATATCAGAATTAAAAAATTAAAAACAACATAATCTACAGAGTTACTACAAACTTCTAAAGGATATGAACAACTATCAGTATAAAGGTGGATTACGCAAAAAATAGTTGATCAAAGTGGTGACTGCGCCGAGTCCGAAAAAATCTAATGAAAAATTCACTGCCCGAGCTAGCTTTCGAAAATTTTGAAAGCCATCTAGTATATTCTAAGAAAAGGTATTTTGAAATGGTTGTACTTTACGGGAAGATATTGGATGCATATGGCTTCAACAACCAAGAACATGACTTTTTCATCCATCATACGCAACCCACGATAATTAGGGTTTTTTTGGACCTGAAATTCGTGTGTAAAAAATAGGAAAAGTCGACAACAGCGCCCCTCGCGTGACTAACAAAATTCTATACGTCACGACCTCCTCACTCGCCTCATTCTACCTCTCCCCCACCCACACACACCTATACGCATGAACATGTACATGTATACTGTCTGAGCCCACTTCCACGCTTTCGATAATATGAAGGCATCGGGCTGAACTGGCCGGGGCTTAGGACCAACAATGGACGTCGGCGGCGGGTGCTGGATGCTACCCCCGACTCGTCCGACCAAAGAACTCGCTAAGCCTGATTTATGAACATAATCCCTGGCCAACGTCTTGCGGCGCAAAGAAAGGCTCAGTACGGGGATAACAATCGAGCCCTAACGCAGCGATTACGGGGAAGGAGGCGGCGGAGGAGTGGCCGGGAGGGGGGGGGGATAAATTCTCCTCTCCATCTTGAAATGGCTCGAAAGCTGTTGCCAAGTCCCTGTTTAATAGCAATCGCGACTTCTCGCACTGGTGGGTGTGTGAATCCCTACAACACGGGACCTCCCCTCCACATTTGTGGAAATGCTTACAAATTAGACACTAGACTCAGTCAGGTCAGGTCAGGTAAATGTGGCGGAGAAGCGCTCACCTTTTCCGCTTGTCCTGGTCTGGTCAATCAATCCTCACTCCACCGGAAACTCAAACTCAACTCAGCAACTCAAAGTATGATAAAAAGTCAGTAAAATAAAAATAAAACCCAAATGTTTGACAATTTTACTCAAGAGTTTTACTCAAGAACCTAAATATTTTCGATTCCTTTTTTAACTTCCAGGCAATCTGATGCAGCTTTCCGAAAAGTTTACCACAGAGTGTTATAGAAATTAAATGATTAATAATGAGAAGGATTTTTTAAGACGTCTTATGATAACAAATCGATGAATGGTGAATTCGAAACATCACCGAATAAAAAGTCGAACCGAGTGGCGAACTAGTTTTTAAAATAATAATACCTACTTTACTATTATTTTTCGGGTATTCGGTTCGTCTATAATTCAGTGTTGCCCCGAATTCACCATTCTCCAAGTTAAATAATTAAGACAAAAAAAAGTAAAAAAGAAAAAATCTTTGCACGACAAACTCGGATGCATTTTCTGAGGCACTACGCAATAAAAATATACCAAATCCTTCTTTGATTAAACTCTTGGTGAGAAATGTGATGCAGCTAGCTAGTAAACTTACAGCCGCCACCACAAAAAATATCCCAACGTACGTGAGAATGTACTAAAAAAAGAAAAATTCAACAGACATAATAAAAACAACAATAAAAGAAGAGTGTGGATTTGGAAATCAAATAAAATTGCGCAATCGCGATCCTCCTCACCACAAACTGGAAACTTGGAGCGAAATCAGATAAAACTGTTTCACGCACGGCGACGCGCTTATCAGAATGTGTATCTACTGTTACACTACATGTGACACGGAAGAAGTACATTTCCGAGACATTAAAGAAAAAAAAAGAATCAGGCGTTCTTACATCAGATTTGGTCGAGAATCTGAGAGGGGCGAGAACAGGACCACCTTTTAAGAAAAAAATGCCCTGGTGAAAGACTAAACGAGGAGCCTCCACACACTTTCGCAGAAATCATGAAAGCATGAAACTTGCCCATTAGGACAAGTTTAAAGCATTTATCAATCACCCACTGCATTCAAGATCCCAGCTACAAATATTAATAATCATACACAAATATTAAAAATCATTTCTTCTGAAATTTAGAGGGTGGAAAAATGACGCAAACAATCAGAAAATTGAACAAAAAGGAAAAAAATGTTAACCAGCGATCTTATTATAATTTATTAATATCAATACCTCACAATCCGGAGTAGGTAAGCATATTCCGGATATATGCTTTCGTTTATTCACACAAATTCGATTCAATGGTCGATAGCAATTCCAACTGGATTTTTTTTTAGTATTCCCTGGACAATTGCCCCAGTCCTCACATTTGGTGAGGCCGATATTGGCAAGAAAGAAATGGTATTGCGGAGAACAAATTGTGTACAGTTTCTGTTTATTAGCCGACCATGCATCGGAACAAATCGTCTGCGCATGCGCGGTCATCGTGAGGTCGTAGACATCATATGAAAGAGAAATAGAGAAATTGGGGAGTGCCCATTTTTCGCGCCTCCGCCCACGTGTGGCGCGCCTTCTTTTTTTAGCCAAATTGCAGCAAGCGCGACCCGAAGCTGCCGACATATTTCACCGGCGGCCACGTACACTTCGAGCAAAAACACAATAATAGAAAAGTTCGATTGCTATTTTAAATGACGCCAATCTAAACAGTACGATGGGGCATCATAGGAAGAGCGAGAGAGAGAGAGAAGCACTCAGCTCATATTGTAATTCAGAACACTATGGGACCTGGTACGTCGTCTAGATGTTATCCTATATTAATATTGGATTGGTTCGTGTGAACAGAAAATCCAAAAAGAGAGTCGGATTTGCCAGAATCCCGTAAGGTGTCGCCACTCTTGCCGAGTCCACTAATCTGACATGTCCACATGGCCACACTGATACTGACGTCTTATTGTTTGCTCACAAACCCCAATCTTCAAGAACATACACATTTTATTCTTGCCAAGCCACAACTGTTCAGGTTGAAAGTCCCAACAATTACAAGAGGTTAAATTTGCAATGGTGACCATGTTTGTTGACCATGGCTGTAAAATGTTACTTGATTGAACACGAGAACTTTAAGCGAATTAAAATTAAAATATTCAATTTCTAATTGAAATCAATAACGATTTTTTTTAATCAACTGTGGTCAAACGCACTACAGGCGTTATGTACCCCTCATGGTGCTCAAGCACTATGCGTGGGGCACCTCCAGTACCCCGGGATCGAAATTTTCGAGATCCCGCTCCGGGAATCGAACCCGGGACCGCCGAACCACAGTCAGTCGCTAAACCAACTGCGCCACGACGAGTCGTACAACTGATTTGAAAAACTGTGTTCAAAAAAGTAGTTGTAGAGTTAAAAGTTGTATTGATTCCCAATTGAAGCAAATTCGTCGATATTTTTTGGTTCACCGTCGTGAATCAAAGGTGCCGTGAGTTTCTACTTATATTAGATACAGTGTACAGTGTATGTTGCCAGCAACTGTTGTCCAATTTGCGTCTTCCGTCAATATATCCAGCATCTCACATTCACACCACAATATTGCGGTTGCTGTGTGTGGCAAAGGTGATTTTTCACCTTCGCCCCCATTTGCCGCTCCCCTCCATCTCACTGCCGCGCGCCGGACACCTCTCAGACGCGCTTTCCTTCTAGAACTCCATCTCCAAAACTCGCATCTATTTCTGTATTATCGGATGGCGCCAGCCAAGTTTAATGCCGATGCAAAAGCAATCATCATGATACGAGGGTCGTTCGAAAATATGAAGGAATTTTGGGTTGACGCTGCCGTCACGTTGAATACGACCCGTCGTAGCGCAGTTATTTAAGCGACGGACTGTGGTTCGGCGGTCCCGGGTTCGATTCCCGACGCGGGCTCTCGATTATTCGATCCCGGGGTACTGGTGAAAATGTGCCTCCACATAGTGACTAAGCACTGAGTGGGGTACAGAATCTTCCTGTTGTGTTATACACTTCCGTGAATTAAAAAAAAATAATAATAATTAAGTTCAAAAGAGCAGAGCTCCTTTTTGTTTTCAATCAGTCGAGACGTCATCATCAGACTTGTCTTGAGAGAGATACCGTTTCGTGTAAGTTGCCCAAAATACTAATCCGAGTCCAATTCCTGTAGTGAGTTTCCGAATTTTTTAGACGTGAGAAATTCTGATACGCGCCATTCTTCGGAAGGGAAGCCCATGCTTGCATGACAGCAAATTTGCGTTAAAGATCCATTCCTAGGTTTCCGGTCCAGTCTAGACAGTACTCTGTGTTATCAGGTCGCCCACTGGGAGGATTTTAGGGCGGAAACGCTAGTGGACCTCCTGAACAAATAGCTTTGATTAATTTTCGCTGATATACTGTGAGTACTTTTCTTCGCAATTTACGATATCATTTCTCGCGATTTATTTGTTCTGCGGTTATCTTAACAGAAAACACTCGTCGTATACACACATAAGTCAGTAGGTATAGAAAAGCGGTCTCGCCATTTATTATAGGTCATTGGTCGACATCAATACAGTGTAGCGCCTTCAAGTTCAACTCGCAGGTACCAATGAACAAAAACGAACGAAAAGCAAGAATCAATAGAATATCGTTTAAATTTGAAATTTTTAACAAAATGTTTGCCCTGATTTCACTTATTGTCACACATTTCGCTTCCCATTTTTCTGAGACTTGCACTTCTGAAAGGTGAAACACTAAATTCTAAAACCGTTAGAACCCTCTCGGTCGAGATGTGGACCTGAAAATTCGGTATGCTCAACCTGTCAAAGTGTAGGTGGGTGTGGCTGATAGAGATTTCACCTCCTCCATCTCCCCCGCCCCTATCCCCACTCGACCCAAAAAATTCGTCGTCAAAGAGCACGACCATTCACGAAGAGCGATCACTAGTAGAAAAGCGCATACCTGCACGGAGCAGAGCCAACAACCTCAGCAAAGGCAGCGGCTCATTCCATGCCGAGCAGCATCAACCAAAGCTGTCTGTGACGTAAACCACTGATGTGCCGCTGTCATTGATCGTGTTCGCGAGATGCCATTCGGCGTTTCACGACACCGACTGAACTCAAAATACGATATCCGTAAGCCTACGCACGTGTGTGTACACATCCACACCCATATCGCCCGTACGATGTCAATGACACCGAAATGATTCGGGGTCAACCACGTCAAAGGTTTGGACTACCAATAGCAGCACATGCCAGCCCAAAGTTAGCCCAGTCTGATTTTTAGTTCAAAATATTAGTGACCAGAACTAGAATTTTCCTGGAACCAATAGAAAATCAAGTTCGAAATTAACAGGATCGCGTAGATGAATCTAATCAACCAAAGATAAACGCGGATTGTACGACTGACTCATCGCAGTCCAGTAGGTCGAGGGTTCGATTCCCGGTGCGGGCTCTTGATTATTCGATCGTGGGGGAGCGCTATTTAATGTATGTTTATACGTCGAATTCAGACTTTGCGAACTTCGCATAGTGGGTCAACAACCATCTATTGAATACATGACGTCGCATTGCTCGGTTAAATATTTTAGAGCATGTAACTGAAAATATTATGGTTTCAGCTTCCTGCAAAATGAAGTCTGCAATCACGTGCGTCATTGCCAAAATGAGATGCATGCAATACGAGCCTATGTTTAGGGGTGGGGGAGGTGCGCTGGTGGTTGGAAGTTCAAAAACAAAACAATACGAATGGGGGTCATATTTTGATAGATTACACCTGTCATTTTCAGGTTTGATTTACAGTACAGTATCAACTGTACAGCACGGATATGTCTTGTGACCAGGCACTGTTCATGTAGGTGAACACAGGGTTAACTGAGAAGGAGTTTCCCCGTAAACTCTTACGCTGCAGATTTGACAATTATCTTGCGTGAACGATGTGATTGATGTCTGTGAATATCTGAAGCAAATGCCACAAACAGATATCGTTTTATTAATAAACTAAATGCTAGAACAGTGTTGCCAAAATGTAAAACTGCACTTAATTTTACTTGTAAAAAAGCAAATGCATTTCGCGATATTAAAAAAATCTTCATTTTGGAATGCTTTATTTTGGCACAAATAAGAATGAATTTGTGATGTGGAATTTTTGACTATCATGAGGTGACGCTGTTTGAGAAATATAGGCGCGCTATTTACCATCCAAACACGAAAAATCGAGTTCGTTGTGATCTCAACTGACCTGGATCAGCACTCAGCATGCGTGTATGGGCGAGTCTCTATTTCTAGCTGCAAAATACGAAATGGGCGGGAAAGCGGGGGCAGAGATGAAGTTGAGAGCTTAAGACGTTGTATATGTAAGAAAGCGGCTGTCTTCTTCAGACCCCGCGATTGCCGAGTTTCGTTTAATGCCTCCACTCCTGATCCTGGCGTACACAGGGTCCATATGTGGATCCACCTACGTGGGGGCACTTCGAATTCTGATTGCTGAAATAGCAGCATTGGATGCACATAGTGCTTTATTTTAAAATTAGTTATGAAATTTGCGTGACGTCAGCGCAAGCTGCTCTATATTCGATGTAATTAATGCTGTGACCGACCACCGCATGTTTAACTATTGGAAATTTAATAAAATCACAAATAGTTCGTTGGAAATGAGTTCAAAGAAAAATACGTTTGGAACGGCATTGGTTTTTCCAATAACATCGAATTGAATTAATTGTTCAAATGTTTTCTCCTTTTTGGGGTTAATGTTATTTTACGTCCAGTCCATTCATTACAGGTGATGGTTTCAGGAGGATGGAGGTGGGGTTAGAAATGATGTGGAGTGAGGGTGGTATCATCATGAAACGAAGGGATGGTGCCCGATCAAGGTGGGGATTGAAGAGGCGAGACTTGATTGCGGGCACGCGTCAGACGATTCACAAACAAATATTGAGGCCGTTTACCTTGGCGCTTTATCATACGAGCAATTTAAATATCCTACTGCTTTGAATTTGCGCCGCTCCATGGGGATCGCTTAGAATACATACACCAATGAAAATATGGACCTTATTATACCGTATAATTATACTTGGCTTGCACAGTATTAATTGCAACATTTGTTTAAGTTAAAGTGATAACTTTCGAATTTGGCGTCGTGGGATGCCAACATACAAGATGGCTGAATAAGTGATCTTATTATTATGCAACCGCCCACTTGCAAAAAAGGAATACATGTATCCATCACCGTCACTAATATTTTTACAAACTGCGTACTGTAAATTAAATGATTTCCAACTAGTTGACGATGTTAACAACTGGTTGAAAAGCTGTCCAATAGTAAAAGAAAAAAAGCGTACTGTATGTAGATCAATAGTCCACCAACGGTTATAAAATACGTTTGCATTTTAACGATATGGCCCGGAATTTTAGGATTTCACTCATTTATCTCAATCAAGACGAGATAAATCAAGAAGTTTGTGTCAATGTCGATATCGTTTCATTAAAAACTCACAAATAGTTGACGAGAATCACGAGATGATGACTGATAATGACTAACAAATCCCTGTAAGTCGGACTTCCGGTGCTCAGAGTTCGATCAGAGAGCAAGTTTTAAAAGAAATTGAGGTCCATCCAATCTCACAATCATTTTCCTGTAAATGTTCGCATATTTTACATGTCAAATAACAGATGAGTATTAAATAATTCGTTCTACAGTGTAGAAGGAATTAATAGTGAAATACTAATAATACCATTATACAAATATTTTTGATTTCTTATGAACAAAAGCACTCATATTTTTGAAGACACGTGTTCAGTTTCATGAACAACTGCGACCATCATATCAGCGTCTTACACACTGCCCAGGGCAAGAGGCAATCGACAGGCAACTTGGGGAAACTTGCAATGTATTACATAGATAATCCTGGAAAACTTAAAGCTTATTTCTGACAACTTCGGGTACTGAAAACAACATGAACAAAATACAGCAAAAAGACAAATATTGAGTCCTTCAGGCGTTTTGCTCTCAAAATGAAATATGAAAACAATTTTGTAATTCTGTGAGCATATTAAATGTCAAACTTCAAGATGCTGACACTTAAAAGTGTTTGAACTTCAAATGCTATCACTTGGTTCCAGTGCCTAAGTATGTATTTGTAACATCTTAAATATGTTCAGAAGAGACTATTTTACTAAATTATTTTTCATTTTGATTTTATGGATGCACGCGATTTGTGAAAAACCTCAGACTAGCCGCATTAAAATATAACTTCGAGAAAAATAAATACGAGATACGGTACTGTAATATACTTTTCATATATAGACGAGCCAGTGCTCATTTTCGAAGGGGACGATGGGTGCTGGTGAGTTGAGAATCAAGCGCAAATTATTTATTTACCGTTCCCGCTGGGG
>JAQGBY010003922.1:0-17879 GCA_034698785.1 Mycogona germanica | reverse complement strand
AGCACCATGAGGGGGACGTAAGGCCTGTAGTGCGGTTGACTACAGTTGATTAAAACTAAAAAAACTAAAAAAAAAAAAATGCACCTGCGAACTACAAAAAAGATCTTTGTCGTTTAGAAAGCAGGCACAACAGTTTGCGCACCACTGTACTGTTCGTTTTTTGTTTTTTTTTTAAATTCGCTTTCGTAATTCTGACAAAACAATATCGACGATTACCCACAATGGCTAAACATGTTCGCATTGTTCAGGCCTACATGATCAGTATTTTGTAGTTGCTATTGCATGCTACCGATGTCGGTCGATAAATTCGCAGTGGCAAAATTTAGTATGCCGATATTTAGACTGGGCACGATATGCCTATTTCCAATTTAGATTTATAAATACAATTTGAATGTTAACAGCTTATAATAAGACATGTGCACGATTGAAATAAAATGGAACAAAATTTGCATTGGGTATCGTACGTTAAGTAAATCGTTAGTCAGTTTGAACTTCGCCAAATATTTCTCTGTCAAAATAACAAGTGTGTGCTATTCAGGAGGAAGGTTACAAAGTTCCTTATAACTCGAAAGAGCGAAAACAGCTGTCTCGCTCAAAAACAGAATTAATGATTGCAGTCAACCACTTTAATCTTCTGCACCGTCAAGCGAAACAAACAATAATTCATTGGGTCCTTTTTGTGGCTTGTTTCTGCCTAATGTCGGCATGTAACGTTAGGTGTATGCCGTCAGGAAAGATAAATAGTCAAGGAAAAAACAACCAATATTGACTTCGTTAATGGGTATTTAAATTGTGATGGTGTTGTTTCAGGTAAAGGTTGGCTGTTGTAGTACAGGTAGTTGTAGGAAACATTATTTCCACCAACATTTATTTTATCTCTTCGAGCGTATTCGAGATATCTTTCACTCGAAAATTATTTATTGTATCAAACAATGTAGTGAGTTATAAAGCTCTTGTCTGTTGTCACATTAATCAGATTGGCCGGTATTTCTCTGGGGGCGAAAAATGCGTTCGTGACACCGCGGGTTCAAGGCTGGCTGCAACATAACGGTGCATTCGAACGTCCTTCGTCAGGTGAAAATCGTGTTTTCACGAAAAGATGGCAAGAGAGCTAGAGCTCGTTGAATTCTAAAACATGTGCAGTCTACACCTAATGAGCAGCTTTGTTTGATGCAACCGCTTTTTTATATCGGCTGCGAATATGATGCATAATTAAAAGTATCTTTGAAAACGTGTTATCTTGATTGAAAAAGATTTTTATCTTAAAAGCATTTTCATTTTTCGTCTTCACGCCTAAACATCCTAGAAAACAGTTTGAAGTTGAGACCTGTCTTGTTAAAATATCCTGCGTTTGTAGTATTTTTTCGGTGTTAAAATATTTCTTGGTGCGCTTTGTTACAAGTAATAATAGATGGGGATACATTTATAGCGGCTATTCATTTGGGCCAGAAACCACTTTCCTGTCGTCAAATTTGTTAAGGAAAACTAGTTTCACTTTGTTAGTTACTTTTCTTTTTTCTTCTTTTTTTTCGTTTTCTTTTTCTATTTGACGGTGCAATTTCTTTATAAGCGGGTCGCGAATTTTCAACGGATTTCCAATTTGTTAGGAAAAACCAGTTTTATCCCTTCTTTGTACGCGAAATCATTGTAGGAAAAAAATGCGGAAGCGTTGATTTTTGTATTATTATCGTTTGAAAAGTTGCATTGCGAGAGAAACGTCTTCAGATGAAATCGGTTGTTGCATTCAATTCGACAAGTAATAATTTATGTGGGAGTGCACAATCATTTCAGTTTATTGGTCTACCTGTATTCGCCCACTTGGCGGATATTTCGGCTCCTACATCACTCGAATGCATTTATAGTATTCGCTTTCCTGAAAATTAATTTGATCTTGCTGAACAAGTTTTATGCGCATGTAATTTGCCCACTACTTTTCTAATACGTTGATGAATTAACCCTAAAACCTGGTTTACACGATCGATTATTTCACCTTTGGCTCTATGAAAATGTCATTAAAAACCTTTCGTGGCTTGTCTGAGTCAGATCCAAATAAAATAACATTTCCGTGGAATCAAACTTGAAATGATCGATCGTGTAAACCAGTCCGAAGAGGAATCTTTTTTAATCAATTTTAACAGCAATGGCCGTTTGAAGTCATGACGACTTCAATTAATTGGTGTTAAAAAAAAGCTATTGGCGTTATCACTAGATGGCGTTGCTGTAATTACGTGTTGTAATTGCTGTGAAAAATCGATTGTCAGTGTTTCACTATCGAATGTCTTGATCGTCAAATGAGCCACACGTCAGCGCCACCAACGACCAGAAAATTAACTAAGTGTCTGATACAGTGGAGCCGCCAGATTCTATTAGATGCTATGGTAATGTAATGAGAGTCGAAAATCGGCACCCCTCAATGATTTCTGGTTCATGCTATAAGCATGTGAAGTGCGGGGCGCGATTCTCGTGAGTAAGCAAGCACTCGACAAAAATTCAACCCACTCTCTACAACCTAACTTCACCATGACGATCACGCTATAGGTGTGTGTGTGAAAGTGAAAAAGCGCGGCTTCAATCAATTTGCTCGGAAATGCGGTCAGCTTTCTCAGATGTGAGCAAATATCAATCTCTTTATCCAATGTGCATGTACATGTGCGAACGTGTACATGGTTATTCTCAGTTAGTTTGGGCAAACACGAAGTCACGTTCGCGTTTCTGGCAACTGTAGAGATTTTCTAATAACCCTTTTTTCACCGCCTGCACCCCAGCACCTCGCAGTCAAAACGAAAGCCATTTGTTAAATAAATATATGGGGATGATGGCACGTTCATGTGGAAATCCAAGTGTTAGTCGGTCGAGCGGTTTGGTTTCATGTGGGGGATGCAATCGAGCGGTGAAGTACTTCATAAGTATTGGTCCACTGGAAACGATATTTCTTGAATGGCTTTAATTTGAGTCGCGATCACATCAATACTTATAAGATTTGATGGATCGATCTCTCAATTTTAGTTATGAAAATGATTTCAATTTACTTTAGTCGAGCCCTGTCAACAGAATCGTCAATAGATTAACTATTATAAAACGACATTTATCTTGTATATATTTGTTTTTCTGCGGTACATAGTTAGTTTTTAAGGCGCTGCCTATATTCTACTATGGTACAGTTAACGATATATCATACTAGATTAACTATTATTGTTGGTAATGTAGAAAGTTTCCGCCGTTTTTGCATTGTCCGACTTCCGATTGAAAAATAAAATAAATTAGTGGCAATTTCGAGGACATGTGCTACGTGCACTGCAAAAACAAAATCTCAAATTTTAGAAATTTTTTCGTTATTTTGAGAGTATTTAAATTCTAGAAAATTAATTTGTTTCACTTTTGATATTTTCGAATTTGAAACAACATATTGTCTTAGTATTGAAAGATTGAGGCATTTAACGACTTAAAATGTGAAGCTAAAATACGGGATTGAGGTTATGAATAGTGGATTACAACAGCCTCCTATAAAAGCGTCAAGGTACGTGCATTTATCTTGTATATATTTGTTTTTCTGCGGTACATAGTTAGTTTTTAAGGCGCTGCCTATATTCTACTATGGTACAGTTAACGATATATCATACTATTTACGTGCATAGAGGTTGAAGCGAACACGGATGAAACTATTGCGGTCTCCTGAAGTGGAAGAATCGGCAGGTTTTCTTGAATGTTGGCATTCATCTCCATATGGTTGCGGTGGTTATGCGAATAAGGAGGTTAGACTGGGGACGAAAATATAAGACTGGTTTCGGGGTTTTCCTTATTTTCGGCAGCGCATGTTAATGCAAACGTTTTTAGCATTTTTGCATCGGGGCAAGGCTGGGAACTACAAGGTTTTCTAAGGGCTAGCGTAGAATGTACTATAGTATGTGATGATAGCACATAATCCCGTATTACCACGTCGTAGAAGTCAAAAATCCTTTTTGTATTGAGAATAATTCAACAGTTTTACACTAAACTTTTCCGCAAGTAGGGTCATTCAACATATTCAGCTCATGTTTCTGAACTGGAAAGGTATATACAAAGTACAATCGTTTCATTAGCCGCGGGTGGTTAGATATATTTGAGCTGATTTACAGCTCGACTGGTGAGTTGTATGGCTGGTGACAAAATGTATTTAGATTCTGAGTTCAAAACAGGCGATTCTCGGTCCTCGATTAAGCCGCGAAATATTTATTTTAAATGTAATTCGAACTTAGGCGGATGATGCGTGGAGCGGACTATGTGGTGATAAGCGGAGGGCAAGCGCTCGTCGCCCCTCAGAGTTTCATGCGCGGGAGGAATACTGTTTTTTCTCTCTTTGATCTAAATTGTAATTTGAAATTTTTAGCTAAAACTGCTAATGTTTTCCGCTAAAGCAAATGAGTTAGTGATGCAAATATTTTTAACACAAATGTTTTACTTTTTCAATAATGCATATTAATTTTAAATTATGCAGATTTTTTCTCTGATATACTCGCATTTGGAAATCGCAAAACAAGTGCAAGCGCTACACATGCCATTGCGTTTTGCAAGATTTTTTATTTACATGTAGTTTCATTAACATATTCTCAAACTGCATTTTTTTTCTAAGTTGGCTCATAAATATTCTGCGGTACGCTTTCGAATTATGCGAACGCCAAATAAGGTTAAGACAATTTTGAAGAGAGAAAAAAAATTAATTTGTACACTCACTATATTCAATAGTTTTAGAAAAACAGAGGTTTCGGTAAGTTTGATAAACTCTTGCCAGAGAAAAAGGTTCCTTCACTGTTTATTATAAGTATAGCCTTCATTCGTGAAATTGAAGTCTTGATAATAAAGGTAATTTTTATTCTAAAATTTGCGGCCGTGAAATTCAACGTGAGTTGTAATTAAATATTCACCCAATCTTCTTGTGTGGCTTTCTAAAATAGAGTAAATTACAGCGGAATGTGTTTTTGCAACGGATCGATGAACTCCGACTAAATGAAATTAGAGCAATTAATATGCCGGCGTTTACAAAGGTCTGACAAACGTGTTGTAAATCCTGTGACGTACACTTAAGTATAAAAAGATAATCAACTCTGTGCTAGATAATTAAAATTCGTGGATGATATTTGGGTTGAACACTGATGGTACTCGCGGGTTATTTAATTAAAATTTTATTTTAATTACATTTTTTTAATGGTTTGAATCTTTAACGAGAGAGCATGCCGTAACCGTCATCTGCTACACAGGCTTCCTTTATCAGTGCTTCTTTTAAATTAACCTGTGTTGGTATTGAACAATTTATCTGATCGTGGAAAATTAAAAAAAGTTTTTTAATGAGAAGAATGTGTAAAAAATTATATTCTGAATGTTAATTGGACTTTCGTTACGATGAGCACCCGTTTTCTGCAATGGAGGCGTTTGATAACTAATACAAAAAAAATCACAGTTTAGAGCGGATCAGTAAAAAATATTTTTGTCTCGTTTCAGAAATGTGAAAAGCAAATTTTATTACCTACTCGCAATTTTATAAACTTGAGAAATCAAATTAGTAAATCAACCTTATAGACAAAAACGACAATTTATTTTAAACTAAATGGAAATTGTGCCCGCGGGGACAGCGCAGGACGAACAAGAGTGCAAGAGTAACTCTAATACTTACAGTAAATAATAGTAAACTATTATTTAAAAAATGAATTAACTAAACAAGATTTTTTTTATATAATAGAGTTTATTTATTTATTATTATATACTATTATTTAATTGTAAGAAGAGTTCAGCGCTGTCCCGGCCACCATCATCTCTAGCGGCGATTTGTTTGGGGTTGTCTGTCGTAAGTCATTTGACTGTTATGTGGAGGTGTTACCTGTTGCGTGTTGCAGTATATCTAAAGTTGTGGTGATGCAATACAGTTATTTTGTTAACACAGTTCTGAATTATAAGCTGCATTTTTTTAAATGTTTTTACAAAAAGCGAAAAATGAAATCTGCCAAAAGAGCAGCACACCCAAAAAATCAACCCGCACCATCACAACATTGGGTAAGGCCGTCGCATATTCTGAGTGGTCAATGACGTCACGAATTCAGCGGCTGTGTGTGTGCCCAGACTATAATGGTCTGTAACCTCTCTCTCCCCACAGAAATCGAATCATGTCCGATGTCGGCTGATAAGAGCCACGCGTACGCTCGTGTCGATCTGTTTTTCCCCCCCGCTAGATGGCTCTGAAGATTGCGTCGATCGGGCCGTCGGAATTTGATTTCGAAACTAATGGTTTGTCGGTCAGATTGAGTTAATGCTAGAAGGGGGGAAGGGGTGGTTGTGTTCGTTTTTTCTTCTTTATTTTGCCGAAACTGAATGTTTTTACATGGTAATCGGACTCCGTACAAGTTCTATATGCACGTATTATTTACGAAACATGATCGAGGCATTCCAAACAACGAAAAACTTGATCTACGAAATTAGATTACCATTATCGTGTTGGGAGAGGCGCGTTTAACATACTGTATGTACTGGTGTATATATATTCTGAACATACTCGTGTTCAACCGACTGTAACAAGCATCGAAACGCGGACAGAAAAAAAAACTGAATGAAAAACTGACATCGGCGATCGACATAATCAGTTTAAGCCGGATTTTGTAAAGCGAAAAGTGATGTTTTTGTTACCAAAGACATATCGGGTCGGGTCTATTTTGAATTAATAGTACCTGAATTTCTTTATTTAAAAATGTTTTTTGCGTGGGCGTCTGTTCAAGTAGTTTTCTTTCGTTCATATTTATTGTTCAATCATGATAGGCTTTGATTCGGTCGATCTGCAGTGCGGCTGATCAGTGGGGTAGTCATTCTGTGGAAAGCAAACACCATCCAGTTGTGAATGACGTGCAAAAAATTCTATAAGAAACTCAGTGTCACATAAGGATAACTTATGAGCGATATGTGTTCGAATTTCCTCGTGGGATTTTAACACCTAAATGTTTTTCTGTACCTGAATTGTACCTGAGTTGAATTGTGTCTGAAATAAAAGCATTATAAGATATATTAAAAAAATATATATAAAAAGTAAAAACATAAATTCACAATTGTCATGAACTGCAGTGTAGACAATGTGAGGAATGAAAATTTCTTGAGACAGATTAACATTCTTGAAATCATTGTTGCAAAGGACAATATTTCAAATATGTATCCCTATTGTTTATAATTGTATGGAATTTCTATCAAACTAATGCAAGTGATTTGTTGAAGAATGTTGATTTTCTGAAATCTGATATTTTTGGGAGCTAAACATTGAAACCTGGGTTGGAATTCCCGCCAGACTTAACTCTTCATTCCAGTCAGATTACATACATATACAGAGTAAACACAATGCCGACAATACATCATTGTTCTACTGGGGATTATTTTCCCACGAGTCGGAAGCTCACTTGTTGGGCGAAGATTTTGCAGTTCAGCCAAAAAAACGTTCGAATCAAGGTCGACACTTAGTTATAACAGTATTACGGGAAACAGTGACGGCTTGATGATTCCCCACGCCCCACCATCATTCCCACATATTTTTTCCCAACAAACAAATTGGTAAAATCGAGAGAAATTAGTTGCTCACTTAAAACTGCTCTTATTTCCTTTTACCATATCCAATTACTCGCATGTGACTCGTGACTTGTTGTTCGCTTAGACATGAATCCTTGTCAAGATCCTCCTGGACATCCACAGTAGGAGAGAGTATTTGTTGTGCAAATTATAATATTTCTGAACATCTAAACAGTCATTCCTACGTCATCTCAAATAAATGTATTTGACAAGGGAAAGTAATTGACAGGTACCGTGATCACGGTTCAATTCCTGCTCGAGATCTCTGAAATTTTTCGTGCGAGAGAAATTCCTACAAGCTTACATCGATCGAAAAGGCGCTAATGTCACTACAGCTGACGAGAGTCACTGATTCTGATTGCTTGGAAGAGGAGTTTAATCTGGAAGGTGCTGCCCTCCTCTGGCGAGCGAGTGTGCTGCTGCCCCCGCGTTACAAGGCAATCACACAATACACCCTTTGTTACTCTGAGATTGAGAGTTACTCTAATTTTGTTACATGGAACATATAAATTATTTGATATAAGTCTAGCTGGAATATATTCGAATTATTTAAAGTGCTGGAAAATTCCGTAAATGTGAGTTTCATGAGTTACCTCAGATTTGCTTCAGTTTTGCACTTTTTTTGGGGGGCTCGGACCACAGGAGGTTTACAAGCATGTCAGCCATTCCGTATAAGACATGCCGGTTGCAATTACATAACCGGATACGTGATATTGTTCACTAAATTAAGTTCTCGAGATTGGGATTCATTTAATCGGGTTCACGTCGCTATTAGGTTAGGTTGCGTCCGTGTAATTGGATTAAGACGCTAGGACAACATCGCACGGCGTATAGTTAAATTGGCTTATTGTCTCAACAGCCGGTACTATATAAGTTTTGCTTAGATTCACAAACCACGTATGTTTAAAGTTGGTCGTTTCTTTTGAGAAAGTGGTGCAGTGGGAGAAAAAAAAATGTAGATCGTGCGTACAGGAAGGGTTTCGCATGTCAAATTCCCAAAGAAGGCTTAGTTAAATTATACAGCATGTGGGTCATGGAATCTCGAAAGTTGCGCAAAATTAATTTTTCAAAATCTGATTAGTGTAACTGAGAATAGTGAAAGCATGAGTGAATGCGTGTGACTAAGAAAATTGGGTTTGCTGAATTTAAATATAAATCTTAGCTGGGAACATTTCCTTTTTCAAATTCTATTTTACAGTAAGATTAAATTATTGTAGTCTACTCAGACCCTACTTAAACTGTCCAATATTTCATAAAAATATTTTCATATTTCGGATAAGTGATGTCAAAAATAATGTTCTATATAAAAAATTTAAACTGTTAGTGTTGAAAAATGGTCAAACATTTTATGGACTTTAAGGGAAAATGTTGGAAAATTAAAATAATAGATTTCAAATAAATAACGTGATAATTTCCTATATAATGAATTATTTTCATAAAATTCTGGGAATTTTGGGGTTATTATATATAAGGTTAGCGATTTAAAAATGAAATTCTTTGAAAAATGAACACTCAAAATCACCGAAATGTACTGTAAATGCAGAATGCGAGAACATAAAATGATTCAGTCAAATGAAGCTTGGAAAGCCAGAGTAGTGCATCTAGATTTTAAAAACAATTGAGTCATGGGCAAAAATGCAATCTTTGCATGTTAAACTATTTAGAGAAAAAAACACCGCAACACAAACATTGTTTGTTAGTTTTCTCAGCTACGGAATTTCAAAGCATTAGCGAATATTCTCTATGATAACTCGTGTTGCTTACAGATGTAATGACCCTAAAATAAGAGCAGAAAAATGCCACTCTTTGCCCAATCAATCTTGCAATTCTTTAATTCTCGTTAACTTGAACATCACCTACATTGTACATAACAGTGGGGTCAATTTTCGAATAGACAATAATCGAATTGACAATCGTTGTCCCGTTTGTAGAAAAAACCTGTTAACTTAGATCGATTGCCCTTAACGATTATTGCCTACTTGCAGCTTACTGCTTACATAAACTGTTTAAAATTGACTAGATGCAGGCTATTGGCTTTAGGTTGAATAGTTAGGCGTTCACTGGAGTAAATCGGAACATGTTTCGCGCTCATTTTGCCAACTGAAATTGCAGACAACGGTCATCAATCTTAAATGCTAATTTTTGGACGAGATGTCGTGAAACAATCTCAACCACTATTTTAGCAGCAAACGATTTTTACGATTATGCAATAAGGCCAATCAGTTCCGAAACAAGCCGCCATCTCTTACGGGGCTACCGAACGCATACACCGTGAAGTACGTTTGATAGGCTTATAGCTACTCATAAGACGATTTTCGTCGCAACTTCAATTGGTCAATGATGTCACTGGCAATACCGTGAACTCATGCTTGAAATTTAGAGTGGTCCGGAACTTTCTCTAGTTCCGGAAGAACGAGAGAAAACGTTTAAAAATAATTAACAAAAATTTCGGAATGGTCTCCGAATATGTTCAAAGTTAGTTAGCAATTGCCAACACGAATTGTTACTTACGTATACGAATTATTTCGTGGTTAGAATGAGAAATGCGTATGGTTGACGAATAGGGATGGCAGCAGTGGCAGAAAAGACAGAATTCGTCTTAACAAGCGTTACATTATAATCTTATCACGCCGTATCGTTTGACGACTTCTTCCTACTAAGGCATAGGAAATACTAATTTAGGACAAAACCAGTTATTAGGTTGCATTGATTTTCGTCTAGTGCGCGACATTCTGACTTCAGTAGGTCCTCGTCGGTAACAGAAATTCCAATTTTTTGTAACCTTACGAAACACAAAATTGTCTGCATAATAACTATCACGGAACGCTACTACAGAGTGAGTATACGTGTAAAATAATTTAATTTGTTTACAAAAGAGGATTTTTTAAATGTTTCTTGGAATTTTTTATGTCAAATAAAATGACAGTATTAGTATATACAGTTGAAATTAAAATGCAGTGTCCTTATTCCAACTGGACCGTGCACAATGGGACATTTATTATAATCTGTAATTTCTTTTAAGAAAACACCGTTTCAAAATAATGGTTTTAAAAGCTGACTAGAAATGATACAATTTTCAAAATAATTGCTCGATCACGATCCCGGCAAGATAAAAATAAATCCATTGTGACGAAGCACAGACAGCCATTACATATTTCTACGAGTATACAAAACAACAATAGGGTTTCTTTATTGCGGTGTATCGATGACGAATTCAAAGTGTTGAAGCAATAAAAAAAAACGTATCGCGATTATAGATCGCATAAACAGCCGCGCCATTGAAATACAATAAAAATAAATGGGAGTGCAGTTGTGGTGAGGCTGTCATTTAAAAGGCAGTTACAAATAAAAAAATATTAGCGTCGAAATTTTTTCGCCGAGTTATCTAACAAAATAAATCGGAGCAACCTGTTTCGGTGTTGTCGAAAATGAACTGTTTATTTATTATTATGTAACACACGGTGCACGGACGTTCACCGCTCTGTGTGTGTATGGGCGGGGAGGGGCGTGGATGGTGGGGGAAGGGGGTAGGGGGTAAGGTAGAAGTCCACGTCAATCCAACAACATAATAGTAAAACGGTGACTTGCGTTTAGGCCTCGTCGTTCCGTTGTGTGTCGGAATAGAGATGAAAGAATAATGGTGGGTGGGTCCACGCACGCGTGCGCCGGCTTCCATCTTATCTCTCGCTGAATTAGCGTGTCAAAAAAGGGTGTTGCGTGTTTTGAGTGCTGTGTCCTCCTGAGATGTTGTGCACAACTCGACGTGTGTGTGTGTGTGCACTTAATTTGTTTTTAATCAAATGTAGCGGCTAATTCGCTGCATGCGTGTAATGTGCCGGTCGTGGTACTGCGCAACACTATTTTTTAAATGTTTGTTCAAGAGTCTCGCCAGCTTTGTCAGTCTAAAAAGTAGATTAGGCTACATACGTGTGGATCTTTAACGTGAACCTGATATCGTACTGGAGTGGTCTCACGGTTTAACTTGCATTCCGAAAAATCCGCCCGAAACATTTCTGAGGTCTCGGGCGGGAACTGAACCCACAATCGGAATGAACAGGTGTAGTAATCCGACGCTCTCGTCACTCTTCAACACTACTTGGGTCGAAAATGTCGTCGCCGGTATACCCAAGAATCCATAAACGAGATCCCGCACCGGGAATCGAACACGGGACCGTCGAACTGCTCAAGTCAGGCCACCAACCGATCTACGATGCCTTAACCAAAGCTACTTTTCCCATTTCTAGCGCTCAAATAATAGATGTTATCCAATTTCCGGTGCGATTTTGTGCATCGCGTGCATATCCCACAATTATCCAGATAAAACTCTTTCATAACGTAATTTTCCGAGCAGTCTATCGGGGGTCTATGTCTCTTTGTAATATCGGGTGAATGTAATGGTGACCCCCTGGAACACCAAATTACCTAAGGTCTTGTGTTATTCAATGGTTTTAATTTCATTGCTGTTTCTGGTATTACCAATTACGACAATTGAGAATGGATAATCATACTCATTATATTGAGAGCATTAATTCGATTGCGTCGTTTCACTTACATGTACGTGCATGTGGACCGGAGGTGTACCTACTTTTCTGGTACCGGATCGGACTGTCGCACTGCATGATTGCGAGCAGTAAGAAAATGTTAAGATATTCGGCGAGCTCGATTCTTACGACTTCGGAATAGCATACTTTCGAGACAATCCAACAACCCAGCTTTTTATCCTAACTTATTTTTCGCCAAGCCACAATAAATAGATGAACCAATTAAGTTCCTGTATAATATTGTGACACCTTGATATAGTGCACATGGGACACAGTTCACCCATTCAGTGAGTGCGTTGACTTTTTCCGTATCCAGGTGGCTGCATCTTTTGAGAGAAATTTTAGAATTATCGTTGTATAATTTTTTTGTTTCTTGTAAATCTTTCCTGCGGTCCTATCCAGTAATCCTCATCAATCAAAAGAGATAATATCATGATGTGGAAACTCTTATCCTAAATCATTTCACAATAAGACATTTGGAGGAGTTGAAAGTCCACAAACCAAAAATTATCCAACAGGTGCTGCAACTCTAGGGGAACTCAATGGCTTCTGAAGAATATTTGAGCATCTTTTAAGAGAAATGTCTAGTTTTTCGTATCTTTTCTTGGTTTTTCGGTGAATCGACAATGGTTAATTGCATCCCCCGTTATTATTTTCGCCACCGCCACGGCCTACAAAATATTACCATTACAGAGTACTTCGCCATCACCAGATGTTCTCTTCGGGGCTTCTCAGAATGACTCCCCCCGCGCGGTAGAACACGTTAGAAAAAGGTTAAAGATGATCCACGAGGGTCTCTGTGCCGCCTCGCTGCGGATGAAAGGTCGTTGAACAAACACAATAAAAAAATCTTGAGATTGTTCGCACGAAGGCGTCACAAGTAGTCCCCACTACACCAACAGGGACGTCTACGTGCTCCCAGGTGAGGCAAGCCGCAGGCAACATAACAGCACAATATCGCACCGCTTGTGCGATGTCCTATTGCTGTGTCCTGGTTGCTGCTAAAATCGGTCACAGACATTAAATTTTGGCGATACAATTTTAAATAGGACTAAAAACGATGTCAAAACTCTTAGTATACCCCCGATGTTAGCGTCAAATTAGATTTTTAAGGAATTTATTGTAAAAGATATTCGGTCGCATGGATCCAAAAATGATTATTTTTGGCCATCGTATTAGATGAGCATTTCAAACGTTTTTTTCCTAAACGTCTTCAAAGATATGCACAATGCCTGAAATCGGTTTACGTTATGGCAACCCGTGGTCGCGTGACGTCACAATGTTATTTGTACCTATTTGCGTGAGATGTTGGCGCTGTGCAACGGAAGAAAAGAAAATAAAGAGGTTAACCTCATTACCGCGCACACATATACACACCCCTGTTACGTATGCAAAAAAACTTGCAAACTTTGTCTTTTAATTGTTTGCGAAGTGGTTTTATTGTCCCCAGCACGCCGCCGACGCGCCTCAAGATTTTCGAGTGCTTTTCATTGTCAATCTCCATATTGGGTGCGTGGGTGGAGCGGGGTGGAGGACGTAGGCTTATGGGTCGGATTGGGACGTCTCTGTCAAGGGAAAAACCGAATCCACACCAAAATTTAAGTAAATTATGTTATGATATCACGTACATTATTTGCAACGAGTCAGTCTAGTTTTACAGTACCATTTTTGATTTAAAATATCGGTATCTTCTAATTTAATTTTTGAAAAGCGTAGTTTTCAGCTGATAAGGCCGTAATTTTCAATTCATTCACAAATCTTGTATTAATTGAGGGAGCAGGTTAGTTATCTTTAAGACGTTCAAGGTGTCGTTTCCCGACGAATCTTCGGCGCGAAGATTTTTCTCCGCGTCGAAGATTCGTCGGGAAACGACACCCACTACTTAAGTTTTTCATTTGTCTCCTTTTCAATGTAAGTCACCACTGCAGAAATATTCTGATGAAGCCAGCAGAAACGAACAAGTTCGCACTTTTAATAGCATTTTCGTTATTTGTTTTATGTCTTCCCAACTTCTAAGCTTTGGCCTAAGGATGGCTACATTTTTTGTACACAGCTAATTAGTTTTCTGAATATTGATTTCGTCTGGAAGAACCAAATAATATGTGAAGACATATGAAATCTTGTCCTAATGAGCAAGTCCGAATGAGTAAGTTCAATTTTAGGTGGCCAGCTAATCTATATATTTTATTTTATCATATATTATTTGTTTATGTGTGAAACTTTGTTCTTGGCCCAAGCAAGCGGCAGTCTTGCGTGATCGGATGTGCTCCACTACTTTTTTAAAACTTCTCATTCTGACAAGTCACCCGCCATTTATTTTGATGGCTGTGAGGTGTACTTGTATTCATAGAAATGCCGAAATTCCGCTTCCAGCTGCGCGCCGATCGCCCTCGGACATTCTTTCGTATTGGTATCTACTCTTATCTCTACCTACCCTAGCCTACCGTCCTACTTTAGCGCCATGCTCGAACGCGTGTCGTATTTAGGTGATGTTTGATTATATCCAGGAGTCGCTGCCGGCGGAATTCACACCCCGATCCAAAGCGAGAAGCCTGTCTGTGCGCAGGTCTCTACGGGCAGTTATCCTCCTATGAAATACAGCCCTGCTCATAAGGGTCACCCTATTTCAAATGGTCTATAAATGTATGAACTTAAAATGCTTTAATAAGGCATAAGAATCGAGTGATGGCTATGACAGCGCCTTAAAATAATGCCTTTTAATGTACGTTTCACAAACACAATTATATTTTTATTTGTGGAGCCTCGCCAGCTCGTCGTCGATTTTCCAAGGCTCTGCCCCGTGTTTGTTCACTTTTCCTTAAAAAGTTTCCACGATAAAATTGAAATTATCCTATAACAAAAGTATTTTCTCAACCCGTCTGACTGGGAAAAATACGAGATTGTTAAGGATGCCCACCAGTTATTTCGCCCTAAAAACCTCCACAGGGGGCGATGATTGATTGTGAAAGCTTACCTAGGGTAGGGATCTTTAACGTGTACTTGATATCGTATAGGTACAGGTCTCACGACTTTACTTTAACTCCGAAGGAAGACGTGTTTAGGATCGAATTTCTCTCGCTCGAAAAATTCCAGAGACCTCAATCGAGAATCGAACCCGCGCGTCACGGGCACTAGCCGGCGAACAAGCTCATTGCTATGCCACATGAGACCAAACGTCGGTTTGAATAACTACAGCTCATCGTTGCTCATTTAGTAAATTTACAACCTTGCATGTAGTACGGCGGCCTTGGGTTCGATTCCCCGGCCGCGCGGGGTCTCCATTTTTAATCTCCTGGGTTTGAAAATGGGACCTAAAAATGTGTCTCGAGAATGTTGATAATCAAGCTCAGAAGATGGACAGAGACTACTAGAGAGAACTAGTGTAATTACAGAATGCTAAAATATTCTTGAAATGGTCCTCGGGGTCCTAGATTTGCGATGGTGGTCTCAGGTGGATATTCTACCTGCAATCACTCGTACGATGCGCAGTGTCGACAACAGTTTCTAAAATAACTAGTTGTTCTGTGTGTATTTTTGTAAGTCACCCTGCATTTTATATTATATAGCCTAGTTTCCTCGCTCGATGCTGGCTGGAAGAGTCTGCCTATAATGACCTCCATATCGTGGCCAGCCTATCCTGCATGTTTACCTGTTTGCAAGAGAGTTTTTGTCTTTGTTGGCGTGGTTTGTTTTCTTCTTTCTCCTCACTGCTAACTGACTGTAAGCGGTTGTTTTTGCACGCAAAAAAGAAACTGACTGACTGCCGTGACTGAAGGGTTGGAAACGTCTACGTTTCATTGAAAAACCACATGACCTCATGTATATTGCGTGTCCGTTGCCGAAAGTGGGTTCAAGATATGTATGAATCAAGCTGTTTGTTGTGCGAATTACTGTGGAGACCATTTTACACGATGATGCGCTTCACCTGTTCCATGGAACTGTCATTTTGCGGAGATCTGACGTGGACGGTCGATGAGATCGAGATTTCAATTTGACGCTCAAATGATTCAAAAAGCCATGGTGCAAATTTGATATGTTCCATCCTAGTACATTTTAAAAAAATAATTGTATAATTGTATCATAAACTATTTTATTTCTTCCATCGCCATAATCTACTATTTTGGATAAACTGTATATGTGTCTCGTGTTTTAAGTGAATTCGTTAACTGATCGAACGGCTACAAGTATAAAAAAATACATTCTGAATCTAATACTAGGTACTCAAGCAATTAACACAAGCAATCGCTCGTAAATTGAGACAAAAATAATTTGAACTTTTTTTTAGCTTAGCAATTAATGAAAGATATTAAGCGTTTATTTAAACATGCATCTGTAGGCTACATACAACGTGATTTGAGTTTCGTCATAATGACGATTTTCGCTGAAGACCTACAGTAATTGGCTGATAAACTGCAGCTTACACTGTAGCAGTATGATTGCAAAAACCTTTATAGGCAATCACGCAGGACAAATGAATTAGGCCTACTGACATATTTCCACGATCGATCGCGTTTCTTGGTCCCTGTCCTATGTCAAAGCCCAAAAAATCGATTGGCTGATGAAAAAATCGATCTCTGTGATGAAAAACTGTAGTCATGTGGCTGCGCAATTTGTTTGCGCGATATGGCCATGTCTGCTCATTAGCACCGGAAATTAACAGATTTAGCTCCACAATAACGTTTTTACATTTACCCATGCTTACCCATGCTGAGCTGAACAGAAATCATTTTTAATTATTTTGCGGGTAGTTGTGAATCCTGACGCACTTCTGGCAATGTGCGAAGCTCTAAATCAATTCACAGCACATTAAAAGTTACTTTAAAATTGAAGTTTGTTACCGGATGTCGTTTTTGCCAACGCATGACTGATTCCAGGGTGTTATATGGATGTACGCCATCAGTCGCCATGTTAAATTACGTTAGAAAGTGATGGAAATGGAACTTCATTCCTGAGACACTGAGTACCACTTCCACTAATTAATTTATTGCAGGTTCAACACAGGTTTTGGAAATACATCTCACTTTAGGAAAATACTTGTATCGAGTGGTTTTCGACTCTGATAAAAACAGACCAATGTAACAACTCCATCAATCATTAACTGACCGTTATACTTGTACTTGCGTACGGCACATTTTCTTTTTTTTTTACCTCTCCCAATATCCGTCTTACAAATTCGATACGTGCATAAAGAAACTCGCCGTCATTAGTTCCACATGTTCTGCATATTCAGTATACAGAGTTATATTGTATATATCATCGGTGTACACATAAACGCCTGAATGGCGGATTTGTCTATACATGTGTTCGGAGCAAGTTTTTTCTCGGCGTATCTAGGTGGGCCGTTCACCTCTCGCCTGTCAGCGATTTTTTTCTCTTCTACTTCTCTCCTATTGACAGTTCTGGTCGGCAACTGCTCATGACCGGCTCCGAATAGTGTCATGGCCCTGGCAGATCCTCTGCCAGAGCTGGTGGCACCACCACAATCTAAAGCGTATCATGTTGATGGAAGGAAGCTTCAGATCTCACCACTAGAGGGCGGACCTAGTAGCTTAGAATTGCCAGTCAAGTTCTGCTTGAGAACCCCAAGTGGGTTTCTCAATGTCCACTTATCCAATGTTCCCAGTCCCTTAATGTTAATATTATTTCATGAACTGACACTTATTTAATAGATCTAGGTCCCCTCTACAGATTAAGCCATAATACGAGGTGATCTGAGGTTTCTTTCCCGGTCTAAATCATGGTTTTATATGTTTTGTAATAACGTTT
>JAQGBY010003921.1:0-17881 GCA_034698785.1 Mycogona germanica | reverse complement strand
TTTTATTGTTTCAATGATGTCTGCTCGATTAATGTCTTCTCCTCACTCACCCAAGAACAAATAAAAGTCTCACAAACGGGCAGTGTCACATATATGTTATCAATATTTGGGTGGGAAACGTTAGAAGAACGTAGAAAAGCGACCAATATTAGGTTCTTGGCTCGTATTCTAAAGGGAAATTGTAATGTTAACATTAGGAAAATTGTGAGCTTCGATTCTTCTAGGGGAAGGAGAATGGGCCATACAAAAATGGTTAAGGAAATATATTGTCGGTTCGACCCATATTTTCCAAGAGATTGCCGACAGTGGACTGATCTTACAGAGTCTCAGATCCAGAGTCTGTTAAAGTAGCGCACCAAAATCTCTCCCAACTGGTCCTTCGACCCCCGACATAAGCCCCATCGGGGCTGCCTACGAGTATATATTGTAATTGTAATTGTAAAGCATAAACTGGTTGCATGTGCAGTGTAAGCTGTAGCATCACAGAACTATGGTAAAATCAGCCAATAGCAATACAGCGCCGTTGTCAGTATAGGGCGGCGGCCGAAAGAAGGGAGCGAGAGTAATAGTGAGCGGGCGCGACCCGGATCCGGTGTGTAATCAGGCGTTTCATTGCTCGGGCTGCGCGCAACTGCAAGTCTCACGCTTCATTTTCTCTGCGCAACCCTCCCCTCTTTTCCAACCTCCCCCCACCCAATCACCCTGGCCGTAGGTCTAGCAAATGTAAACGCCACCAGCACCGCCGACGCCCCCTCGACCACCAACCTGAAATGACTTTACCGCCCCCAGTGATTACGAATAGAATTCACAGCAGCGCCGCTGCGGAAAAATAAGCTGGCCGCGCGAGGTTCGGTGTTGGTTGGGGGATCAAGATTGTGGGGTGGTGGTGATTGTTACGTCACTGGATCGGGGTGGGTCAAGGGTGGTTCATATTTTTGTTTGAAGCATTGTGCTTAGAAACAGGAGTACATTGATATTCCTCCGCTGGCGAGGACCCGGGTCTCTGGAAGCTACGGTTTGATATTGACCGTTTGCACCAGAGCTCGGTCAGCATTTTGATCTGATAATCATCGGGTTTTAAAATAGCTCGACCAATTAATTGTTTTGCGTTTGACGAAAACGACGCTCCAACTTTTAACGAAGTGTCGCTGGCATCAGTCCAAGGTTAGATTATGAAACGAGCGTCTTCCACTGATGTCGCGAATAGCGAACTGAAAACCTTATTGATCTAATCCAGAGGTGGATTGTCCAACTGCGCAGTAGATTCTCCAAGGTTGAGCCAAGATGGCGTAAACAACACCGAAATTGCTAGGCCTATTTCGTGAGACTCAAGCTAATTGCTAGCAGAGAAAAGACGAAATTGCAATGGTAAAAGCGCGACTTTTTATTGTCCGGAGCTAGCTATACAAGAGATGGCGACAAAGCAAGAAAGTAAGAGCGAGAGAGGGGCGAGATAAAGCACGACTCGTCGTAGCGCTGTTGGTTAAGCGACGGACTGTGGTTCGGCGGTCCCGGGTTCGATTCCCGGCGCTGGCTCTCGATTATTCGACTCCGGGGTACTGGTGAAAATGTGCCTCTCACATAGTGCCTAAGCACTGAGAGGGGTACAGAATTTTCCTGTTGTGTTATACACTTCAGTGAATTAAAAAAAAACTACGCAGTGGTCAGCCGGTGACCCCTGCCTGGAGCAACGGACTCAGAACCAAAGCCGCCACCTCGTGGCGACCCTGACGCACAATAAGCTATTGTCATCTTAATATATTTATCAAATAATATAATTATTAGGATTATGCTGGTGAAGCTCTGCACTCGATTTTAGAGAAAACAAAAAACGTGAATGGAACGCATTTGTTTCTGGTGGTGTCTGGAATCGAACGCCACTGGAACGCCACTGGAATCGAACACCAGGTTTCTTGTTCCCGAGATGAACGTGAAAAGTACGTCTAGTTCATCCACTCTAACATGAATTCTATCTGGGTTCACTCAGATTGTTTGGTTTGCTAACTGTTCAAGTGCGCCTAATCAGTTCGTCGACAGAAGAGAAACAAACTATCGCGTGTCCCAACAGATCGCGCGCACAAGAGATTATGGGGTGTGGCCCTTAATAGGAGTCGCGAAACCAAACGCCAGCGGATGAAAATGGATTTACGGCGCCAGTAGTGGCGTTGATCGATGTTTGAACGCGGATAGGTGGAAAGCAAGGAGAGCTAGTCCGAGGCGGATCGGCGGCCGGCGAGGCTTGTCCTCTCGGCTCCCATATCTCTCCAGCGGGGACAGGCTGTATTGAATTGACAGATGAATAGCCGCCAGTTAGCGATTCTTTCTCCGAGAGTCGTCTCAATGTATCAAAAAGAAATTTTGTAGGGTTTCTTACATTTTCAATAATTTATTTCGAGTTGCGTCCGGGGCAGCATCTCGAGCGAAAGACGATGTTCCGGAGATAGAATCATGACAACTAATTATTTTTGCAAATAGAGTTCGCCTCTTTGATCGCCTTTCGATCGTTCGGCCCGACACAACCCATTATCTACATAATATATCAATTAAGCAGTCAATTGTCATGACCCCATCCGTAGTATGCCCTCAAATAAAGACGACAATTGGAATGAAATGAAACGCACAGTTTTGATGCAGTCCGTCCATGCATCAGGTTAAATGTTACTGGTTCGCTGGATTTCTCAAGTAGGTCATAATTAAGATTGTAAAACAGGTGGTTCCGTGCGAAATAATTCATAATCAGTAACACAGAATATAGTTAAGAAAATTCGCCATTTCTTCAGTTACTGTTTTCTCGTGTCCTGACCACTATCCAGTCCAATTTTAAAACCAAAGTTACATTTAATAATCGCAGCTTACATGATGCGTAATCATGTGCTCAGAAAACAAGCGTGTAGATTGTGGCATCACATGCAGAGGTTTATGCAAATGTGTTGTGGTGGTGGCATTTGAATCGGACTTGGAGCGATTTGTTGAATCTGGAATGGGTTTACGCTTGTGGGCATGCATTCAGTAGACGTCCAATATACTAGTACTGTATGTAAGCAGCAAATATCGTTTTAACTCGAAACGAGCGACTTGGTGTAGATTAGATTCGCTTCTTCTCAGAATTTGGAGCAGTCGTGGTTCTTTTTTTTTTTTTTCAATCTTATTTTTGGTACATTAGGTTTGTCTGGATCATTTAAAAAAACCATGTCTGCTCTCGGTGAAATGCGGCTTGTACTCGACGTGAAGAGATTCGTGAGTAAATGCAACATTTAGATATGCTATCTTTAATTAGATTAAATACGACGAGGGAATAAATAAAAAAATAAAACAAAACGGGATGGCAGAGATAGCCGTCTCCGTAACGGCTGACTTTCAATATGTACGCTATTCGTTCTCAATATTATACATCTAATAGTATATTTTTAATTAAACGGTAGATTCGATTTTATGATCTACTGTGTTTTATTTTCAATTATATATTTATTCAGTTATATCTTTAATTATCTTCACATTCAATTTCCAATTAAGGTCTGCCAATTTTCTATAAAAAGTGATTATGTTGCTTTTTATTTAATAACTTTCTAATGAATTTTAAAAGTTAACATTTTTAGTGAATGGTACTTGGGATATGATACAATAATATTATGAGTTTGCTGATAAAGCAGTAATATCAGAAAAAAACATAACATTTTAAACGGGGCGATGTCTCGTAAAAGAATCTTTTTATTTCCAATAGGTGACATCAAAAATAATTATTTAGTTAATTTAATCTAGATTTTGACCATTTTGTGGACTTATTATAGGAGAAATTAAAAAAAATATTAGATTCAAAATAAACAGTAATAAAAATAATTACGTAAAACACTGAAGTAATTTAAAGATGAAATCATTTTAAGAATGAAAGCGCATTTCGAAGTGCCGACCCCAAGTCTGATGAGGAAAAGGAAACTACAAGCGAAACGAAATAATATTTCAGTCAGAACAGAGATCAGATCGCACGGGTCAGTAGAGAAATTCTCGCCACCGGAACTACGAATCTGTTTCGAAGAAACCGGCGAACAATTGTCTCGATTTCGAGCCAAGAACTAAGGATATCGTATAATTTAGTCTAGGAGAATCGCGCTAAAAGAGAAGAAAATATAAATAAAAAAGCATCAGAAAGGTTTATCCGGTATAATAAGCGTTGCAAAATATCCTTTCCTTTAGATATGCCGATTCATCCGACCGGAAAACAAACTGGAGATGAAAAAAAATTACTCGGCGGAAATCGCTCCAATTGGCCGCCCACGGCGCGAACTCCGATAAATGCCAGACGCACCAGACTATACGAGTATAATTAATGTCTATTTTCAAATTATGGAAACCGCCATGACGTCTGAAACGAGACATTGGGAAACAAGTGCCTCCCCCCTCCTGCATGTGTTTTGAAAACTGGAAGAGTAACTGAAGAGTTAACTCTACAAAAAATAAATTAAATTTTCTACATTTGTCATCATCTCGTTCTAAATTCTTCATAAATCGACATCTTTTGTGTATGCAGTCACAAAGCATCGTCAAACCTCAAAGCGACATCGTGTTCTGCGTTTCAATAAAACTTCTATAGAAGTTATGCAGAACACGAAATATTCAATAGAACGTGCTGAAACATAATTATAGGAGAGTGCGGTTTCTGATTAGAACCACAATGTAATGATAATCTTCGTGCCTATTGAACTGGTGACAAGATGTAATCTGCACTATTTCAAAAAATGTTATGTGCGTCTTATTTTATTGAATTTTTAGATACGTTTGTTCAGGGCACACATTGGTGTCTTATTTTTAAGGCAAATTTTAGACACTGATGTCTTAATCTTGGGCCTTTTCATTTGCAGTCGTACCAATACAGTTGTGCATGTCTATAAACTTTTTTTTTTTTCTTACGTTTTAGTTAAGCAATTTACTCGTGTGTGCACGCTCATGTTTTCTAATCTCTCGCTGTCTGTTTCTCTTTCTCGAAAATAATTATGCCTAATTAAACTGTGGCATGGAACAAATTTTATCCGGTGCATTTCAATAGTATGGTTTTCGCTTTTCATCACAGCGAAACCTACAAACTTCTCCAAATGAAAAATTAGAGTATATACAGGCTCTGCTGCAAAGTAAATTAATTATTCTGTTACTAAAACATTTCATCCTTATGTAAGGGCGAGGATGAAATGTTTTAGTAACAGAATAATTGAAATGTCTTAGTAACAGAATGCACTATAGTATACGACCATATAGTACTACTACAGAGATAGTAAACCTATAAGATAGTAAACCTAAAAACATCTTTACAATTTAAAATACTATATTTATATGGTACTATAGGAATACTTTAGCAACATATTACTATAATAATATTACTCTATATAATCCCACACGATTACTAAAGGTTTTAAAATCCTCTAGTAATTGTCTTTTGAGACCTCTAGTAATTGTATAGGATAATGTAGGGTAATGTTACTATAGTAAAACATTACAATAGTATTCCTTGTGTACCAAATTTAAAATCCCTATAGTGATTACTATAGTAATATTATTCTATACTACTATAGGAATACTAAAGAATTTAAAATTATAAAAAATTATAATAATAAATAAATCTATTTTTAACAATGGAAACAACTGGACTGGTTGCTGAATGATTTATAATGGGGGAAAGGGTTATGACTGATTTTTTTCTATCCTGTACACAGTTGAGTCATTATTGCCTTAAACGTCAATGTGTCTTGGTATGGAATCTAACGTTCACCATTATTTCCATTATTTAACATGTAAATATGATGTTCAGTTGCTGTAGCATTCTGCTCTACAGAGAAGTTTGAATATCTGGTCAGAAGTTTCATATTGGCTATATATTCAACCAAACAATTTTATGACACTGACATCAAAAACTTGTGTCATACTGGGACAAATGCATCAATGAAAATGGAGATTACTTGGAAGTGTGCAAAATTAAATTATCTTTTCAATGCTTTGTTCATTTTTTGTTCATCATATTATATTCTAAAAACAAAAATTAAACACCATTACATTTGGATTATCCCACTTATTAATGTTGATACAGCGCACACCATGGCGGTGAGCCGAATTCATGAGTTCATTTAACACAAAATAAAAGTTAAATACGAGAAGCGTCATATACATGAGACGTGAAATCCAAGAAGCCAGATAGATATAATAATCGTCACACACTAAGTGATACAAATGTTAACTTTAACTGTAACTGTCTGATTACACTGCTATATCTATCTAGCTTTCATTGTCTTTAAGACATCGTCCTTAACTCGACATCCGACTCGGCGTTCTTCGGCACTATTTTAGTGAACTTCAACGTTTAAAAATGTTTTAAAGTAAAGGAAGTCTGGGTTTATTATATGTGTTCCTATGCCACATCATCATGAAATCAAGAGCCATCATAAATATCTGAAAGTAAATCATATTGATCAATTCATAATCTAATATCCAAACATTTAAATATCAAAAAACACATTGCCAAGATAAGGAAGCCCACACTTATTGGAACTTCAATAATTGAGGGACTCGTTTACTTTGTGACTTGTCAATAGGCATGTTCGTTTGCTCTTTTATTTAATTTGTAGATCAATGCCCTAGGTATGATAGCTTTAAATGCAATGTTAATACTTAGACCGATTTAGATGCAATACGTAGACGTACTCAATATGTAGAGCAAAAAATATCTTTTTTTATATATAGACAGGCTTTATCATATTGTAGACATTGATTTGAGGACCCAAATTGGAGTGACTTACTTCATAAAATGCCATAAACTCAACATCAATTATGCCACACAATTTTATTTCGGGCATATCGTTCTTCATAGAGTTGACATAGATGATTTCATTAAGTATTTGCTGTTAAAATTAAATTTTAATTCTGTGTATTAGATAGTTAATCAACATCAGTAGGGCATCAACTACACCCCCTATAACTGAAAATCGCGTCAAATGCGAGTGTAAACTAACCTGGCACATTGATATGGATGGAATTTTGCCGAAGAATCGAAATTGTGAGGAAACCAGACAATTAACCTTGAAATGCTATTTCAAAGTTAATTGTCTATTGCTATTTATATACATGACGATTTCTTGTATGATATCCACGTTTACATGTATTGCAGTATGTGCCTAATATACTATTTAAATTAGTTGGTTATTCTACAGTATGTTTCGAAAAAATAGATGGATTACAAATTTAAGATTAAAATATGAAATTGTTTGTCAAATTGAATGACATTTTAGAAAACATGTTGGCAAAAGCTTTAGTACTGTATAATTAATGTATATTCATCAATCCCAGGATGTATTTTTTTCTCTTAAATGCCATAATACACCTGCAATTCTGTGACATCATTCAAATTTTTGAAGGCAAAAATTGAGTTTTCCAAGGAAGGGTCAAATGACACACTCAATAGCCTTATTGTTATTTAAATATGCGTTCTAATGATGTGATCAGTGAGAAGTTTTACTCACCAATTTGCGAAGGTTTAGAATGCTGGTTATAGTACAAACAAACCAAATAAATGAAAACAATATGGCTAAAGTAAAACTACCAAACTTAAAAAATTTGATCAAATCCTCTGAAAACTGTAAGACCAACATAGGAATAAAGAATAATATGTACAAAAGTGCACATGTTAGAGGCCTTGACATGATTTCATTTATCATTTTGATCATTTTAGTGTGTCTAAACCGGATTAATTTGATATTGTAAAGCATCTGGGTCATACTGGAGTTGTTTCCTGACTTTTTAATTTTATTAATGTCCGAATCATACATGTAGTTCATGTACTCAATTGCAACAAATTGAAATCCAAACCAAATTGTGACCATTGTGAAACAACAGAAACCTGGACTAAAAATTAGAAAACCAGAATCTTCTTCGATGAGAAATAGCTGACAGCACAGAGGAAGATTTGAAAGAATAAAAATTATGTTTACTCTTCTTCTCAGTCGTTTTGTGAATTCCTTGGTGACGTGTTCCATTTGTTGAATTAATTTTAGTAAATCAGCTAGTATTTGCCTACGACTAATTAGATGCAATATTAACATAGTGCTGCTTGCAATATACATTAGTAACAGTAACACCAAGACGTAAATAACAATCGAAAATTGGAACTTAGAATTGTGCTCTGCAAAAAAATAATATGCAGAAAGACCGATAAGAGAAGTGTTGCAAAATACGAGTATACCGCAGATACACTTGAAAACTTTGACTGCAACAGATATATTAATGGTCTCTCGGAAACCAGTGATACCGAACACATAGAGGACATATGAAAATGGCTTGATAACATCATAAAAACATGCGACGTCTATTCTTTGTGACATTTTCAGGCTAAACGATATTAAGTAAACTATTAAATAATGCTGTTTAAAAATAGCATCTGTTTGATAGAATGATGAAACTGTGGTTCATAGGTATTCATTCAGCAATGATCTGTTGCAATAATGTGACCATTTAACGAGAGAGCTAACTGCAAATGCCAGAAAGGTTGGTTTCGTTTCAACTTCAATTACAAATTTTACCCGCAAGCAGCCCCCAAGAGAGGGGCCTATGGCTGGGGCAATTGCATGGTAGTGGGCATGGTCAAAAGCCTTTATATTCTTGTGTCCATATATTTTGAACGTTAAGCAACTATTTGCTATTATTGATTTTGGGATCTGTTTGCTCCTGTAAATGAAATTTTACGTGAAAATACATCTTTGATGTGAATTGTTCAGGAAACAGGCTGATAAGGTGATAATACTGGTATTGACCATTTTAGTTTCACCTGGTGTTACGCCTCACAATACACAATAATGGCTTGATATCTATCAATACTGAAGGCTCTGGAAATCCACCTACTGTACATGTATATTAAACAAATACAGCAATTGAAAAGCTACAGTTGCAGTTTTAAAAAGTATCAATATGATGAGTTGCCTAGCGAACCGAATTATCCACCTTGTCACTAAGCAGGTACACAAATGAATTTTTATCAGTTAAAACAATTTCGGTCATTCAGATTATCAGAACAGTTCGATATTTGTGCTGAAGTATTCCAGCCAATACTAGAAAACCAGTCTGACTTTCTGACCAGGTACCTTAAAAAAATTCTGATTCCTGGAAGTGGATGTATTCATGAGGAAAATTCTCCGTTATTTCTGTTTTGCTCTGGATAAGTAAGCGTGCCTTTATAATAATGAGCATCCTGTAAATAAGTTACTGCATCAATCAATTGCATTTCATTTAGTTTTTAATTGACGCTGGGTGTTATTATTATGTTGTTCAATATTACGTTGTTCACTTGATAAAATCTATGAATAAACGCTCTCAGGTCACCTAAGGTGGTTAAGTTGTGTCGTCAACGGTGCCCCCTAGAGTGATTCGTGGTTGGAATTTTAAAAGAATCTACTACAATGTAGGCGATGGTCTTTTTACATTCAATGTGAAATGAAACATTGCCAATTTTATTGGTGTTTCGGCTGTTTTCATATCAGTGGGGTGGTCCCTCTGACTGAAACCAGACATTAATAGCAATCGCTCGAGAAAACGCGAGACACCAATACCTTAGCTAATGGTGAGACATGCGTCTTATGAGCATGACGTTCGTGTGTACATGGCATAATACTCCAGTGTTAAAAAACATCTGATTGCAGACCTCAATAATTGACTATCTGTGTGTGTGTGTGGACTGACTCGATCGACTCTTAACGACTTTCTATTTTCCAGTTCGCCAACGATTGCTGTTTGTTTTTCCGTCTGCGCGAATACGAGAGCGAAACACACACGCTCGTGCGAGGTAGCAAAACTGAAAATTGCGTGTTCCGAGTGCCGCGCCCGCAACCAGAAAACATGTCGGTCAAAATGGATCTTGACTCTGGACGAAACTGAAATTATATTTGTTGATCTGTCTATCGGTTTCCAGAGCGTTTAACGCCAATGAAACTTCCCCGATAGTCAGAGAAACAGAACAGGCTGGAATGTGGATGGTCGCTAACTATTGATGATGACACACAGTGTGGTCTAATAAAAAGGGTTTCAAATTATAATATACTTCTCTACATCACTGAGTAATAGTGACTGATTCTCTAGAAACCAGGAACAGATGTTAATCGATATACTGTTTTCAAATTCATCGAGCTCAGGGGGTGCAACATTATGGCGTCTGTTAAAATTGGGCGTTCCAAAATGGCGCTCAGTGAAGAAGACCAAACCGCAATATCGCTTATAGGAAAACAAATCATCGCAGTGCTAGGCGATATTAAAACCAAATCAGTTACAACATACATATTGAAGATGGCGCTGTAATTATTCTTTTACCTGGGACACATGCGTGAGTTAGAGCAGTGAACCGGCGAACTTTACAATTCATTGTTCGAATCCCTGACAGCGACGAATCAATATTTTCCACAAGTACCAATAGCAATTTATTATTTCTGAAGGAAGTCCGCAAGATGTTCCTGAATTCTGCCATCATCCATCAGGAATGTAGATGGTTGGTTTCTGCGTTTCTTGAGGGCGGCCACCGACTAAGTCCCTTTCACCCGTTTGACGGCTCTATCCATGCAGACGACTGACAATCCGGACAGCCGAAGCGCGTCCAAAGGTGTAGCCACGTGGAACGCTTTAATTATCTCTGGCTTCGGCCGGACGATCCGAAAATCCCTCAAAAAATGATGTGCCGCCGGTTGGACTCTTGTGCGCCTGCGCGATCAGGAAGACGGTCACATCTTCCTTTCAACTTCAGGTCCGATAGCCACAATCTGGTTGATTGTCCAATCTGGTGTGAGTTTCGATCGAAACAGGACATTTATCATGGCGGATCCATTAAAGGGAGTCGTACTTTTTTACGAAAACTATTGAATGCCATTCGTAGATGTCGAGATTCGAACCTTCCATCTCTGACCAGAGTGTGTTAACGAGTCTGTGCTAAGCACGCTAATAATACCCAAGTCGGACACCGAGCGTGCCATGGTCAAGTTTGTTTGAGTGAGGGTTAATTGCATTCAGAAGTTAATGCCGTTCGATCGTTTGTTCTATGTTCAAAAATGAAACGACGTATCCGCCACTGCTCCTTCAAGCCTCCTTGAGAAGTTCCAGTGTGCTTGAGAGAGAGGGTTGCGTGAGGCGGTCACTATTTGCAATTTCGTCTTCAATATAAGTAAACAACTGCGATCACGAATAGAACCTGAACGAAAGTCAACTCTCAAGAGCGCTGTGTCTAAAAATGTATTAAATAATAAGACAGGAGCATTCTCCTCAACTGCTACCACCGTCCTCTAGAAAATCATTCGAACATCTCTTTATTTGAGTTGTCTTGATACTGGCAAAATGTATGGATACCCCAATTATCCCAAATTTAATATATCCATTTTTTAGAGTGCATCATGGAGGATGGCCACTGCCCACTGTCCAACGCGAGTTCACGGGATTGGTGGTATCCTCGATGTCCGCAGTCAGTCTTCAAATTGCCGGTGTGCGGCACGCGATGTACTCTGTATTAGGAGGGCCAAATCGGGGGTCCGTCCGACACTAATTTCAGCTGTCTGCCAGTCGATCGAGTAGTGCGAGACGGACGACTGATTGACCTTCCGAGGAACCCTGGCGCCCGATCAGCACCACCGCAACGAGACACACGCGTTTAGCTAGCTAACCGAAGAAAAAATGGTGGGCGGGACTCGCTCGTCATAGAGAGGAAACAGAGTCGGAAACGGTGTACATTTTGTGCATATAAAAGAGGAGAAAGGAAAGGGGGGGGGGGAGAAATGGATGGAAAAAGTTTTTTTTTCTATTGTCGATCGCAAATGATGTACCTGGGTCCATGTTTCGAACATGCATATTTGCAAATTCGACTCGGGAGTATTTTCGTGCGCACGGAATGGACTGTGAGTTTCGGGGAAATCGGAGGAGGGGGAGGGTCACAATTTGGAATTGTGACTACCCGTGGTCACTCTAACTTTTCAAGATATTTTGGCCGATTGGGGCTAGTGGCGCCAGTTCAGTATAGTAGTAGAAAGAGCGTTTTGATTTAGAGTGTCGCAGAGAGTTAACGCGACTTGCCGCTTTGGAGAGAGAACTGTATTCGCTTAAATGAGTTTTTTTATTTCCCCTACAGGCGATGCAAATTAATTCTATTCACCTTAATACAGGCATATATATAAATAAAAAGCTAAGGTGACACTCAGTATTGCGTCCCACTCCCGCACCATCATGACGTAACGGGGACGTTTTGTGTACGCGTGTGGGGGAGGGGTGATCGGACGAACGGGTGGGTGGCTTTTATTCAACCGTCGACCGCATTCATCGCCGAATTGCAGATCGACGTTGGCGACGGCCTGCCTGCCATCCTGCCTGCCATCCTGCCAGCCTGCCGTGCCAGACGACCGCATAGATCGCAGAGAATGTCTATAATGCCAATGTCCTAATTATAGATATTATAGTCCGCGGCCGGTGGAGGCGCGCCACGTTCGTCTCGAATGTCATATCGGCATCGAGTCGATGGATATGGATGGACGGGTGACGTCTGCGATCTCGCTCTCTCTCTCTCTCTCTCTCTCTCTCTCACTCGAGCGTTCTGGATCCATTTTTCCCTCGCCCACCACCCACCAACACTC
The DNA here is from genome assembly GCA_034698785.1 of Mycogona germanica. Lineage (NCBI taxonomy): Eukaryota > Metazoa > Arthropoda > Diplopoda > Chordeumatida > Chordeumatidae > Mycogona > Mycogona germanica. The sequence goes on along the minus strand of JAQGBY010003921.1, from coordinate 5,255 downwards.
CTCCTCCATCACCACGAAATACCACCCGACCTAACCTCACCCTCCCAGCAAGGCGTGCTCCATGGATCTATCTCCCTGACCTAATCGTGAGATGAACGACCACGTTCGCGCGAGATAAAAATGGCCGACTTCCGGCGTCTGTGGTGGATCGTACTTTCACATGCAAAACTAATTTTGAAATTTGCTAGCAATCTAAAAATTATTGTCAATAATATGTTTTATTGTGCTGGAAACTGATTTGCACTGGCGACTCTCACATGATTTTACAGAATATCAGTCAGCAGATAGACGAACGACAAACATGGTTTAGAGGATAGGTTCAAGTTTCCAAATAGTTTGTTTGGAATATGGAAAATGAGACATTTTTTTAAGTGTGCAACTGTAATCGAACCCGGGACCGCCGAAACCACAGTCAGTCGCTAAACCAACTGGGCTACGACGAATTCGATGTAGTAATTTTTTATTTGGTGCAAATATAATAATCTTGCAAGGAAGTTTCTTTCCCCGAATGTTTATGATTTCGCAAACTCTCTAATATCATGCGTCGCGAGTAGGAGAATTTGTCTGGGCGCGGGGAAGGTGAGTGGAGTGTAGAGAAAAGCAGCCGGGAAGAGAATCCCTGGTGTTGAGGGGTGGTGTCGAAGGGGACGAAGCGTGGGTGGTGGGTCGAAACAGCATGAGCGTTCTTATTACTGGGGAATCAATGCCTGCTCGATCGCATGCATGTGGAGAAACAAATTGATCGTTCCAGCTATGCTTTTAATGGGGGTGGTTCGCTAATCCTCCTGAGATCCCGAGTTCACATTGTCGCAATCTGAAAGCAAGCACTAGATGACGTTTATTTCGTCGTGTGACAGGTGATGGCAGGTTGCAATTGATTTGAAATTATCTCAGTTAAAAAGTTGTCCGTAACTCAACTATTCCGGCGTGTGGGGTGGATGGGTGAAGGGAGATGAGTCAAAAATTTGATATCGATAGCGCTTCCAATATTTCGCCAATCACCGATCTCCTCTCTGGGACGAATCCACTTATTCTCTGGAACGTTGCCGTAATGCATTAATTGTGTTGCTTTTGTGTTCAATTTGCAAAATATTATACGGTAAATATTGTTGAAACAAATATTCCCCCTCTAAATTTTTGATACATGTTTACGAGAAATCATTCTTTAAGGCGTTAGTCTCAGGAGGCCACGGACTTGGGGAAACTCGAGGGATGCCAGGTGGTTATTTGGAGGGAGGGGCGTTGCTGCTGAATGATTGAACAGACAGTTCCGACTTGTATGTTGTGTGTGTGTAGAAGCGAGTTCGTTTTGTGTGTCCGTGTTCCACTATTCGTGAGACTGAGTCCGAGTGTGTGTGTGTGTGTGTGTCTCGGCCCTGTCGTCGAAAAAAAAAAGAAGTAGCTTTTTCTCTCATGGAGCTATTGTTGTGCCAGGAATTGTTCAGAGTAAATACGCCTCTCACGTTTTTTTAGTAAGGTTTTTGACTCGGTTCGTACTCGGTCGGGCTACCTACCCAGCCCAGCCGTCTATGTCGATATTTAGGGACAGGTTTTAGATTTGTATGGCAATTTCTAGTAGGCCGCCATTTATGAGTGTACTTGTCGAGATGTTTTTGAAGTTGGCGGAATATTGAAACGAACGTAGAAAAGTCGAACAAGGTCCCCGAATCTTCTTGGTAAAAAAATGACTGCTTCTGGTTATTTTTTGTTAGCAGCACTTTCGACATTTAAAATATACTCGTATTGAATACAATACATATCCATCTAAAATAGTAGATATGGAGTCGATAGTAGTAGCAAAAATATTGGATCTTCAATCGAGAGTCGACAACAATATCGTCGATAAACAACGTTTATTCAACGATCTTCAGGAAAAATTAAGAAATTGTTGATTTGTGAAACAAAAAGACAAACGTTAAAACTCACTTAACACTTTCGTCACTACCCAAGAAATTAGAACAAATAAAATAAATTTGTTACCAAATTCCGGCCACATTGTCAATATTCCAAATTTGTTTCGCTTATTTTTGACGTGCTCCTTGGGTTTTCCATAACAAATCTCATTTTTTTCAAGTGTACCAAATTAAAATATGTTACAAAATATAGTTAGGTAGCTTTTTCATAACACTTGCAAATATTGGTCAACCAAAAGTGTAGCTCATATTTTTTTGAAGTCTGATAAGTTGATTAATCATAAAATAGGCGAATGACAATTTCAATAAACAATTTAAGATCAAACTTACAAATGAAGTATTTGTATAGGGCTAAAGTTAATTTCTGAGTAGTCCCGTATTTTTGTTTTTAACAGAGCCGAGTCACCAAATTGGCGTTTGTTTTCCAATAAGAGCGAGTGGACTGCCGAATTCTGCTTGCGCCGCCCCCTGTATGTTGGCAATCACAGCTCGCATTATGTGTAGTGCGGGAAAGCAATTGGTCTCTCATGGAATATCTTTTATCAGCCGATGGACTGGCATAATATCGGTGCGGGCATTTTAATTTTCTCTTTTCATCATGAGGTCGTATTAAGATTTTTTTGGTAAAAAATTATTGTTATGGTTAGTATAGTGGGCTCATGTACAGCGATAATCTATTCGAACATGGTTAAAAAGCAAGATGATTTGATCTAAATAGGTCTTTCAAGAATTTATGAATTTATGATTAGGTTTTACAAACTGGTCGCTGTTTGACTTAATTTCTAATCTATTGGAATCAGGGGTTTTCAACCTGGGGTGCGTGAATGGCTTTGAGATCGCAAACGGAGCATACCATTTCATTTCTAAATTTCATTTTTGACATGTCTGAATATTTGTATTTTGATAAATCTTTCTGATGTGTTAGTGAATTTTCGTCAGGTTCTCCAGGACGGTTGTTAATTCCAAAATGATTAGGAACCGTTTAAATTATGCAATGAGGTCAAGTGCTTATGTGCTACGTCTCCTATTCATACGTACAATATGGGGGTTCGTTAGTGCATGCGTTCCAGCACTCCCATTGAAACACATTTAAGAAAAGGTGGCGCAGCACAGTTCAACCAGGAAGTCAGTGTGCGCATGACCCAGCCCAAAATATTCTACACTACCATTTCGCTAAAACGCCACCAGGGAGCGATAAATTCGCAAGTTATTTGACGACGCCACTGTCTCTCTCTCCCCCGCTCTCCAATAATTTTATTTCCCCGCGAACAACTTGGGGAAGCAAAACAAAAGGTGGCGATAAGAGAGCGAGAGCGAGAGGTACAGGAGGGGACGAAAAAAATATGGGGACCGGAAACGTCGCCAGGGGACGCGGTAGCGACGAAGGGGAGAGCAACCCGTGCCGGGGACCGTTTTGATAAGAAGGGAGAAAACACAATTGCACGAGTGTTTTATTGGAATATTAAAAATTTCGCACCGTCGCTCCGATAAGCGCGAACAAAGGAGTCGTATAAAAACAGTGGTGGCGAGTGTGTGAGGGTGAGCCCAAAAAAAAGGTGTTTTAGGGTGGACGGATTGACTAAATTAGTAGCTGTACCCATTTTTTTCATCACTTTTCTGGATTTTATTTTCAGGTGCGTTATGTACATCTTGTGCGATAAACGCAAAATTCATAAATCCTGAAAGCGACAATGGATTTACTTAATGTTATTATTTGCTGAATGAGTAGGTTTTTTCTTAAATCGTGCACGCCATTTGAGCGAAAGATTTCCTAAATCTTGACTAACAGGCTAAACTCGATAGTGAAGTTTCAGTTCAGTTTGAAATCTCCTTTGGCGTAAACCGTCAGCATACATTTTGATGGATCCACTCGGACCCTGTGATCGGGAAAAAAAGCAAGTACGATATTCTGGAAACAATTCTCCACCATCCCGTGAAGTGTAAAATAAATAATGCCAACTCTCAAATAACGGCTTGGTCAAAAGTCGCAGAAGTCCAGGAAGTTTTACGATATGTGGTCACCCCCTCCCTCCTGTACGCGAATATATGTACGCAATAAACATATGCTTTGACATAAGGGTGAGGGGGTAGAGAATACTGGAGAGAGTGGGGTGAATGGATGATGACAAGACGGTGCAATAGTCTGTTTGCGAGAAGGCGCTGGAGCGGGGCACGAGCACACGAGACCTCCAAACCTTTTGTTTGATTTTCTGGTCGGGACCAGTGTGCCCCAACTCCGCACATCCATGCTAAACCGAACCGATCCGAGTCAGGATAGGAAGAATAAAACGCGCGGAGACGTCGACAGGATATTTTAAAAAAAATGTATCTATATATTGACGTCTCTATACATGCACGGATACGATTCTGATCGCTTATAAATCACAGATGAAACGCTTCCGATTTGCATTTAGATGTCGTCGATAATAAATAGTCGCACCACTTTTTGAGCACCCCCTATCTGTAATCGTGTTTAAAACTATAAAATCAAGGCGAGGCCAATAAAAAATGGATGATTTTATATATTCGTGTTTGCACATGTAATTTAGTCTGTATTTGATTTGGTGATGGGTACCAAATGGATTCGAATTGAAAGGTTGCAAATTGGCAAAATAAATGTTCGCTATAATAAATCGATATTCGAATTCGATGTTACAGTTTAGAAGGTGCGGCACTTCGTAGGACACGGTTGAGAAAAATCCCTTGTCCGGGGATCAATTCCAAAAAAGGGCTCCAGTTTATTCATCCCTGGGGTGAAAATACGCCCTTCAAAAAGTGCAGTTATACTGTTGCACCGTGAAAGTGTCTATTGTGGTATTATTCACACCAGTCGTAACGACAATGTTTAATTTGACGAAATTGTTACTTTTCTCGGGTCTCGGTCTTATCTTGAAATCCTGAGGTGCATCATCGGTTTCAGCTATTTTTTTTTAAATTCACTGTAGTGTGATATCACAACAGGAGTTTCTGTACCCCTCTCAGTGCTTAGACACTATGGGAGGGGCACATTTTCACCAATACCCCAGGATCGAATAATGAAGAGCCCGCGCCGGGAATCGAACCCGGGATCGCCGAACCAGTCAGTCGCTAAACCAACTGCGCTATGACGAGAAAAATATCGTCTTGAGTGAAACCCTTCTCGAAGTCTAAACACCATTCGGTTGATGCAGAAGAAAAAAATGATATACAGTGGTACCTCGAAATACGAGTTTAATTCGTTCCGTAACTTTGCTCGTACGTTAATTTGCTCGTATCTCAAAGCAAATTTCCCCATTGAAATTAGTTGAAATGCCATTAATCCGTTCCAGCCAGCCCCCAAAATGCACCCCAGATGTTATTGTT
>JAQGBY010003920.1:0-17882 GCA_034698785.1 Mycogona germanica | reverse complement strand
TTTCGAGAGCCCGCGCCGGGAATCGAACCCGGGACCGCCGAAACCACAGTCAGTCGCTAAACCGACTGGGCTACGACAGCTTTGATATAATAGTAAGGATAAAAATCAATTATCCTTACTGTTTTGACGAAAATTGCGATATTGACTGGAAAATTGCAGGCGAGGAATAACGATTCACTGGATGCGTTTGTGCGGTTGGCAGTGCCCTAGTCACTTAAGGAGTTGCGGCCAGCGGGCAACAGATGGCGCTAGCTGTGGCGTGCTCGCAGTGATTGCGTGTAATGATGCGATCACGGGGGCAGCAATGCATACGTGTCCCAAGACAAAGGCAACTCAAAATATAAATTTACCTTGCTGAGCTTCTCGCCCTCGTTGTGCGGCAGCAACGCTCGCAGCGACTGGAATCCGGCGTTGATACTCTGCATGCGCCGCCTCTCGTTGCTGTTTGCGATCTCGCGCCGAATCTTCCGTTCCTGTTCCATTTGTAATTTGGGAGACGACGATGTATAGTGGTCACTCAATCTGGAATTAAGAAGGATTTTTGGACGCTGGTTAGTAAATCATCAGATTCGTAAACACAACGTTAGAACAAATGAACAACCTAGGAAAATATCAATTGTCTCGTCTTACTAATCTTGTAATTCACTCAAAGGTGTATACTAAAACCGTTTTCATGGAAAAAGGTAATTTATAACGCGTTAAAACTAATCAATAAAATACTTCATTGAATAACATTTCCAATTATTTATTTATCCTGTAGTACATACCCTATATTGACTTGCAATAAAAAATAAACAAAAAGGCATTTATCGCCGTGAGATTAGAATCATCAGCTGCTCACCAAATTACCAGAATTTGTGAAGAATAATGTGGCAACACAATTCCAGATTACATTTCTCGGAAATCTACCTATTTGTATTAGAGATTAGTATCATTGGAATCGTAGACAATCAGCTGCTCAAAATGAATTATCACAATTTCAGAAGGAGCCACACCGTTTGCTCCACCCCCACCATCTACTCCTCAATACAACGCTATATTTATGGCGAGTGCAAAACCAGAGAATATTGATTGATACTTGTTTTTGTGGTTTTCAGATAGCCAGGCGTTTCCAGGAAAATTGGCGGCGGCGGCGCCACTGAGTCGCCAACGCCAGATATAAAAAGCAATTGTCACATGAACACAACACATGGATAAAAGAACGCACCTCGTGTGTGCAACCAATACACACCAACCGTACATATACTTGTGTATATTGAAGACGAGAACAACAAAACAAATGCAAACAAAAAATAAAGAATACAAACAGGAGACTACAAAAAAATAAACGTGATCGACAGCGATCAGACGCAGCGCAACTATGTATACTATATTTGCATTACGCCGATAATAAAAGATACACGACCACCCACAAACCCATCCCTCCCCATCCTAACCAACCCATACCCCATAGCAGGCTGAAAATAGAGAACGTACAATGAATCCTTCGGAGACCAAAAAATCGAGGCAAAATTTCACATGACAAATTCGAATTATACACTTGTGATACGACGGCCCCTGTTCACAATTGATATTTTATTAAAGTAAAATCAATGAAAACTAGTCTGGGATGGTTATTTTTAGATTTCCAACAAACGCAGATACCTTTTCATCCTTACGTTGACGACGGCGCACATCATTGCTGCAACGTCACAACCATCAGGATACTCGGCCGCCATTTTGACGGAAGCCAAATAATTCCTGTTCAAATATAGTGGTATCGCACACCTTAGGGGGGGGGGGGATTTTGGGCAACATCCCAACTAGTATTGTTAAAATTTGTGGACCAGATATAAATAATACCCCGCCACCGCCACCAATTTCATTTGCAAATAAAGATTATGCCTAATAAATCAAAGCCACACAACCTATTAAATAAATATTTGGTAAGTCACATTCAGCTCTACCGCATCGCCAATTCTCTTCCTACTCCCGCCCCCGCCCCCCAACCCAAAAGCGTTCAGTTCCAGACTCGGAAGAGAATAGAACTTCCCCTGCCCCTCTCCCGAAACTCAATGCGGATAACGACACTTAATAACGCTTATATCGTCGTACCGCGGAAAGATCGGGTCGACCAACCGAGTCGCCTAGTGTCAGTTGTCATCCATTGTCTTTCTCGCTCTCGGGCCTATTATGCAATCGTTACCCACCCCCACCACACCGCCCCTCTTCTCCAAGGCAACCTGAACATCAAACCAACCAAAACAGAAACGTCTGATGACACGTTCGATCTGGTTAAGAGCGTGTAGGAGTGTAGTCCACAAATAGTTATATTTATTCGAACGAAGCTCATTTCAGGAAGAGTAAGTGGGAGATGCGAGGACAATGAGCTTCACTTCCCAGAGAATCCCAAAAAAAAAAATTTGAAACCTATGATGATGAGGGCTACCAAATTAATAATTGCTACCAAAACGAAATTTTCCCCCATCAACATTTTTATGCTCCACCTCCGGCTCTTGATTGAAAAGCGGCTGAATAAAAATTGCTTTCTTTTTTGATCGGCACTTTTATTTTTCTCAATCAACATCCCATGACTCGAAGCTTCTCAGATTTCAACTTTTATTTTATTTCGTATGCGGGAGTCCTTTTAGCCAACACAGTCACCATCAGCGGTCTCATGGAGAGCGTCTGCGACTCGCCCATCGTGAACGAATATATTTAATATTCTAGATCGGCGAAAAATGTCCAAGAATGTTCCCCCATCCCATTCAATCGCTCGACGCCTATAATATTGATATTGGGCGGGGTAATAATGTCAGTCACCCAGGATCTATCTGCTCGTCTCATCCACGGTGAATTGGTGCTACGTCCCCACTTTCACCTATTTCTATTCCCCTTTTGCTTATATACAGCTGGAATTCCGCTTATTAAAAGGAGGAGGGAATCGGATGCCCCCTTTCCTCTATCACTTCAACCCCAACCTCTGGCCCTCATAAGTTACCTATATAAATCCATCACCAAACTCCTCCACAGTCGGTTGTTGAACGGTGGGGGACGCTTGAGTTTAAACTCATCCAATATAACAAGTGCGAGCTTTTTCGTTTATAACTCAAATCGAGCACTGCCTATAATAGCCCCGCCTTAATATCGTCCCGACATAGAATTTATCACTTATGTTTTATCAATTTTATTCAAAATTTATCGGCCACAACTCGAACACGTTGTCCCCTGGTGGAAAACGAAATCATTGAACGTGTATTGCGTGTCAATGATGGAACTCTACGTACGTACGGAATGTACAGAATATGAAAATACATATTTTAATCGAGTCGTTGAAATGGAAAGACATTATTAATCTAAAAAAAATGTTGTCATAAAACGCGGAACAAATCGTATGAGTACCGAATAACATTGAAAACATTCAGATCGCAGTGAAAGTCGAAACAAACCAGGACAGGCAATAATCAATCTGTGCAGGTATGACCAACGTCACAATAGCGGAAGAACATTTCGTACAACACTTACTCCTATGCAAAACACTGGTCACACGACGAGGCATTGTTTAGACCTAACACATGTTTCATCCGGTCAGTTCTTATTTTTAAAAAAAAATTGAAACCGCCGCTCAAGGGGCATGGAGTGTGCACGGAGGCGGTGGTGTGGTTCATACCATACCACCAATATAATATAGCTAAGCGCATTTCCGACAGCAGACGATGTGGCTGCACACCTGCGAGCTTGTCTGCCCCCTAACCCAGCTCACCCACCCACCCGCCCCATCCGCTATTATGTCTTAGTATGCATGTTGTGGACCTAAACAACAATGTAGGCGGCACACGAGCTACGAAATAGAAGGCTCCCAGTCTTCCGCTTCGTCACTCTCCGAAAACCACCTTGCACTCTCCTAGGGTCTCTGGGTACGTACTCGGGCCGGGGTTGAGTCATGGAAGGGGAAGAAGGAGGGGAGAGAAAGTAGTTGGGTTGTAGTGCGACTTGACAATGCGAGGTAGAAGGGAGGCCGGAGGAGGTGTCTGACGTAGATTTAAAAATATTTTTTTTCTTCCGTTACACAGTTTCCCGCCATTCAAAACCGTTGCAATGACTCACCGAATATATTTATCACAGTGGCGATTTCATTAATATGTTTTGTCCAATTTCTCACTTATCACTTCACATTATATTTATTTCACCACTATTTATTGAACTACAAGATGTCCTAACCTAGCCATTATAATATAAAATTAACCAACAGGAAACGTCCACCTATTTGAGTTCAAACGGTCTTAATGAGTTTTCAAAACGATATGAAATAAAAAACTAGAAACGAAGGATTATTAATTTTTTTAAATAAAAAGATTGAATAATTTTGATAAACAACTTACTAAATAATAGTACATATGTGCAAATAAAATTTGTCATAAAAGAATATCAAATAAACGAAACTTTAAAGTTTATCTTGTCAAATTTAACTTAATTTTAGTAGGACCACTTAAGATATGACTAAATAATTTTACGTGCGCAAGTAAAAATAATATTCCTGGACTTTTCGAATTTTCCCAAACAGAACAACCAACACTTTTCGACTACCAGCACCAAGACATGCGTGCACAAAAGGCAAGCAGAAAGATGGGAGGGGATAAAGATGAAATGAGGTCTCCGTTTGGGCGAACGGCAGGTGAGTGTTGCGTGTGTGTGTGGTGTATAGGTTCGCAGCTCACCGACTATCAAATATTATTTATTTGGTGAGGGTGAAGCTACGGCAAAGTGCAACCGGTCTGACAACCCCTCCCCCTCCCATCTCTTCCCCTACCATCACCCCATCCCCCCTCCATGCTCACACCTGCTCAAGTTGCCAGGCGTTCCCTTAGTCACAGGTTCAGAAACCTGCCGCCAAAATGTTTCGCTTTTGGTCAAAACTCGTGCCTGTTATCCATTACGGTTAAGCGTTTGGTGGGAGTCTCTCCCAACAAGTGCCTCAAGAGCCATTGGGTCAGCATCAAATCGACCGCGGTGTTCAGGAGTTGGGGTAAATTAATTTTCAATCTCGTCTCGTTTCAACAAAAATCAAACCGAATAAAAAAAAAACATTAAATTTCAGTCATCACCAACCCAACTAGGAAAATAAAAAAATTGGCTACTACGACTGTACTGTATTTATGGGACGTCGCGATTGTGACCAATAATATTTTTAGATTTATGTTGTTTGTGTGTGTGACTTTATACTTATCGAATTTATTGAAACTGCCAATTTTTCAAATGTTTAATTAAAACTAATATTTAGATAATTAGTCAACTTAAGTCTGAAATTGCCATTTCTGAATCTTCCGATGAAAGGTGACCAATTTTGTTTCCGAACAACCCAATTCCTGCTCGTCTACCCAGATTTGTCCAATCTTCGAAAAAGTGATTTGAACGATACGGGATCAGTATGAAAATCTCTGTGTCTCACCGCAGACACGACCGAAGGTCCCTTCACCTTTAGTGGTGGGCGCGCCCCGCGGGGGTGGCGCATAAAGACGGGCGCGGTCCTTCCCTGCATTAGCCGCGGTTCGAAGGCCTCCGTCGATCGCTCTCGTTGTCATCGTCGGCGTCGCTCGATGGGATTTGGCTGTTTTTGGCGTCATCAAGCACACACTACGGCTATATATATATATATATACGCGGCAACAGCCAGCCACGCACGATGCACGACAGCCAGAACACGCCCGTCCGTCCGCCCGTCCGCCCGCCCGCCCGCCTGCCTGCCGAAACTAGGACGGCGACGTAACAGGGCCACCAGACAAAAGTTCGGGCTATTTCGATCGGCTGCTGCTGCGCCGAGGCTGGGCCGGCGCGCTTTCCCCGCCCGACTACGGCAGACAAAAATCGATATGTCTGCGGGGGCGGCAGAGAGGCAGGAGGAGGAGACGGATGCTGCAACGGACGCAGTGTGTGAGCGCCAGTCAGTAGAGAAAGAGCGGCCTCAGCTGAGCGGATTTGCGCGGGAAAAACCGCACTGCCGGCGGCCCCCCCCCCCCCCAATGTTACGCGGTCTAGCTTGGAGAGAGAGCAACGAGCTGCTCGACTCCCACCCACCCCCCATCCACCACACCCGTTTCCAGAGATGGATTATTGCCTCGGTTCCAGCTAGCAGACTCGTCTGTCTAGTCGACGCCAACGCCACCTACACGAGAAATGGCGCATGGACATTTGAAGTAGGCTGGCTACGTGCGACCCTGGGTAAAATAATTATTCCCCTCACTGAAACGTCAAAAATTGACGTTGTTTGCTTAGAAAAGAAGCCATTTCAGCAAGAAATTGAAACGAATAAATAAGGAACAAATTGTGAAGCGCGTCAAAGTAGTATGTAAAATAAAGGCTACTCTCTGAAACACAGAGAGAACACCGGGAACTGCAACTGATATTTCCAGGTTCCCATCACCAAGATAGGCGATAAAAAATTATCAATAAAATTCGAATCCATGTTCTGCTGTTAATGCCAAAATTATTAATACGAAATTGTTCCTAAAAACATAATCTTTTGACGACATACGAATAATTTTGGAATGCAAATTGTTTTCAACCCCACATGCACGCAGCACAATCATTTGAGTAATGCACGTCCAGCATTGCCAAATCTAATTCGTAATGAAATGGGCGTGTGCAGTGTTGAATTTTTCAAACGGGAATTTACCCCGCCATCACCCGAGCTCCCTGCGCACATTTTTCAGAACCTCCTCCTTAAGCTTACTAAGAGCGGCGCCAAATCTTCCATCCAGCCAAACCAAGATGGCCGCCCCACACACCACACTCACATCATGTCCGTTTCTCCCCCGACCATCATCGATCGCGCTCAGTAGCGAGCACACACAACAAGGCCCGACCCCGACAACCAACCGTGCTACGCGCGCCACATCAAACACGGCTTTCTCCCGCCATGACTCCGCGCGACCAGAGGTCGGCGAGTGAGCGCCGCCGCTAGGGAGCGCAGAACCACGCAGAACGCTCCGCATGGTCATTCCACGTCGCGGACATGCCGGCATGGGCCATAGAGAAAATACGGAGAAATCGCAGGCGCCGCCAAAGAGCGCTCTCCGCTGCCGAGCGCTTCTGCTACAACTGTCGCGTCACACGTAGCACGCGGCAAGTAGGGGTGGTGGCAACGAGCCCAACAAATAATACGCATTCCCCCAACTAGACCGCCGTTCGATGTCGGAAAACTACCAGGCAACCGACCGCCTAGTCGCTTAACTTGCACCAAACAAGATTAAGATTCAGCGCGTCAAACAAATGACGTGCTCTCAAAATGAAATCACGTCACCCATGTACCGAAATAGGCGCCGATCAGGTGTGTCAACAGTTCTGCGTTTCGGGTGGGATTTTTTCTCTCCATAGTCTAGTTTATCGAATACATTCTGGTGGAACGAAAGGAATTTGATGACGTTTGTAGACTGCGGATCGTCGAGCCGGTTTTCTAGTGTGCTCGGTCGATGTGTCGTTCAAAAGGGAACTAGGAGACGACCCAGCTGAGCGAGAGAATGGCCACACAATTTGTGTTTGTGTGTACTTATTTCGAGAAATAATCGACCGACTTTATTCAAGGGATAGTAATCCAACCACCACCACTAAACCGGAGGGGTTCGTCGAGATTACATTCTGATAATTACACACCATACACCACCACCATTGACAAATCGTATGCCCGAAAAATAAAACAAAATTCCACCAGAGAAACCGATCCAGAATTCGAGAAGACTGAAAATAATCTAAGATCAGTTGGCCGTTTTACAAAGTTAAAAAAAATCGTTCGAGATGGAGAGATTTTGTTTTTATTTTTACGAGACAACATTATGACTGCGGCCGTTCTGACTAGTGAATGCTATTAGCTCATTCATCATGCCAAGTGGGCGTCCTTGATAATTGTGTTAGTGTATGGTTGGTGATTTTTTTTCTCTTCCATTTTCCAGCTACCAATTTGGTTGGTAGTACGTAAATTACGCTCACACACAAACACATGACAAAACAAAAAAGCCGGCAACGGACATATCATCGGCTGTTACTAAAAACGTACGGCGGCCTCATTTTCGAACACGCAATGCAGTCAATGAATCGCCTTGGCTCGGCAATGTAAATGGCGTTGGGCAGGGGAGAGACCGGTTTCGTAGTAACTACAGTAGTAGGGCCGGAAAAAGGGCTGATGGGTGGGTGGTGGCCGCATCCCCTCTACACACCACCCCCGCCTTCGCACTCGAGAGCCACGCATTTTGGTGATTAAAACAGCTGACTCGCTCTCGAAATATGTCGGGGTTGGGTCGGTGTGGTGCAATAATAGCGTCGCCGTAGTCATCAGTCTTCGTCGAACAAAAATAATATCTCAGCTGGTCCGAGGGGGTTAGCAAGGGGGCGGAAGAGAAACTATAAACTGCGCCCATAAATTATTAGAATGTGCGGGTGGGAGGAGATTGAATCTTGTGATACCCTCAGACACATGCGGGGGCGGTATAAATCACATGAACCATACAGAGGCGAGACATACAAACGTATGGTGACGTGCGTCCCCCTAAAAACACCCAATTTTTTTATCATGTTGTCTGAACAAATTGAGAAATCGACAAAAAAAATTTAAAACATGATTAAGTTAAAAATTGGGTCTCCCCCAATCAGAATCGATTAACACGATATAGATTTTTAAGAATTTCACCTCATTTCGCTGTGTTAATAGTAACATACGTCACAACGTGTTTCCGCATTAAAATCGCAGACACTAAAAATAGGCAGGCATCAATAAATACGAGATATGGAAGAGAAAAAAAATGTCAAGCACCCCTCCAGATTCACTTTCACAATCGAGAATTTATAATGACTTATTAAATCAGCTGTTGGCGAAGACTAACCTCATAAAATCAAAACAAGGTTCATCAGAGTTCACACGGCTGTGTTCCACAGTGAACCCACGAGGCCTGCCTGGAGTGAGCGTGTGCGTTCCGCCATTTGCCGGCACAACTACCATGCATGCCCACGTTTATTAAGATTACGAGTAGTTTTTCTACTAGCAATCAATCCATGGGAGAGGGCACATAGCTTATTTGACACTAGGTGTTGAATTCCGGATTCCCGGTTTACCAGCGTGGATAGAAAAACAGTGCACGGACGAGGGATTGTCGTCAGGTCGGGCCGAAATCGCAGTTTGCGCCGGCCATGAGGGCGGCTCTCGCAAGCCGGCATTTTGAAAGTTGCCCGCCACCGCGGCGAAAAGGCCTCACCGCGCGCAGCACAGCTGTTGTCGACGTCAAGACGACCTACGCGCCGCTGCTGGTCGCGCGAAACGCGGGAGAGAATGCGCGCCATTTCGAAAATTACTACGACGCCGTTTCCCCCCGGATACAGAACTGCCAAATATAGTTTTACTTACCACGAAATTTCACCGAAACTGGGAAAAGAAAATCCTTTCTCAAACGCTTGTAGAGACACACAAACACCGCCAAAAAACTCACATGTGCGAAACACACACACACACCCGAAAATTTGAAATTTTACACGCACCCCGCAAAAAAAGCACACGCTTACCAGTTGAGGCCAACAACGCGGTTTTCACACACACCCCGCCACTACGCACGCACGCCTTCCCCCCGGTTGTAGGGAGCGTAACGTAGCGAAAACCGGCGACCGCTCACCGAGTGCTACACACCACGAGCTCGCCATGTATCCTCCATGCACCGCCAATAATATTGGGCAATAACCATGGCCGGCTTTGGTGTCGCAAAACTACAGCTGTCTGCTGATATTGCGCAATCAATTTGACTGTGGAGTGGGTAGATGGGGCAGGGCTGGGGAAACCTCGGATTTTCGCTCACTTACCTGAACAAACTGCTGACTACTTCGTCGCCGTGCCTGCCCAAGTCCAAGTCTTGAATAATGAGCTTTCGTTGTTTGTCGGCGACGTCGCGATCCAATAAAATGTCCATCACTGGTGGCGATAATGTCCTTGGCCGAAACTGACACTGACGATACTTTTTCCACGTCTAACTTGATTATTTTTTGGCGCCCTCCACAATTAAACTCGCGCCACAAAAATACCAGAACACCGGATTCCGATTCACAGATTGATTCAAGGAGCGGATTTTCTCGTTTGGCGGGAAAAGCGTTGTAGCGGTTGCGAGCGCTTACTTTGTTCGCATATACAATTATAATCTTGATTTTCAATATGGGTGCATCATGCTATGTGTTAGAGTGCGCTATTCCTTATTCGAAACCGCTCCACAGAGTCAAAACGCAGCCGCACCATCCATCCTGATTTATCTTTGCAGTGCGTACTAAACTACCAGCCTGTGGACCGAATCACTCACCCCGACGGCGGGGTTTGCCATGCCGTTGATTGAAATTTCAAAATATTTCTTTTTAAAATTTAACGCTATCTTATATGATTTACGAGAATCAGTAAATTAACAGTGCCTTATTAACAAAGGGCAGAAAATAAACAAGCTTTCGAGATTAGATGTCACCGGATAATGTATAAACATGTGAATTTCATTTTTTTGGCGTATGAATACCACGATACCGGTACACGCTGCGCCAGCCGATCTGTGTACAGAATGGCCGGCTTGCGTGTATATTTTGGAAAGATTCGCGTCTGAAAAAGGAAATTTCGTTTTTCTGAAAACAAACCTGCGGTTAATCATTGGCAACAATTAAAAACCTTTTGCGCTGCACAAAACACTTTTGAACATTCGGGCTGGAGTTGTCTTTAAAAACAGCTGTGAGAATTCGGTGTTTTGGTTGTGTAGGGGGTGTTTCAATTAACAGCTGGCCCCATTGCGTACATATGAGCAATCAACAACAAGCATGGCGACATCCGCAGTTCAAGTGACGCCACGCTCGCTGGACACATCTTGGTTCTTCTAATTTGTTTATAATCTTCCCATTTTAATGTGCGGGACATTTCAAAATCAGTCTGATCACTCAGATGAGTTTTTAAAAATGGCAACCAATCAAAATATTTCTTTCTTTTCTTAAAAAAATTGTTTTTATTGGGTTTGAATTGCAAAAAAAAATCCTTTTTAAAGTGATAATGAAAAATGTCTAACGTTATCTATCCATAGAGAATATCAATTTAGGAAGATTGATACCAAATGGCTGAACGAAACAAAAGAAAATTATTTTTGGAAAAGTAATAAAATAATTGAAAATTAAACAATCCGGTGACTTGTACGGCAATATTTCGA
The DNA here is from genome assembly GCA_034698785.1 of Mycogona germanica. NCBI lineage: Eukaryota > Metazoa > Arthropoda > Diplopoda > Chordeumatida > Chordeumatidae > Mycogona > Mycogona germanica. The sequence continues at coordinate 6,702 of JAQGBY010003920.1, read as the reverse complement.
ACTTTTTTAAGTAGTATCCCAGGCAACACATTCCAGCTTTATTTTTTAAAGTGGAACGATAGTTATCCTGGTAATCTTTCTGTTGGTTCTTGAAGGTCCAGAAATCACTGTCTGCGTTTATTTGGCAATTCACCGGTTTATTTTTCTTTTCCAAAACCAAAGTGGCAGCTGGTCTCTACTACAGACATAGATCGTTATTTTACCTATAAAAAAAACCAATTTAAAAGCAGGTCTCTTGTCCAACAACCCCTATATCAGGATAACTGGCGAGAAAATGCGAGCCTCGAAAAAAAATCAATTTTGAAATTTAGTTCAGCTTCAAAAATAAGAAAAACACATTAAAAAATTATGAATTACTCGGGCTCAATTTGATCCTCGACTGGATCGCAAGGGTAGACTCCTAAAAAAAAACTACAGACTGTAGTTATATTTTTGAAACATTTAAACATGAGACGTAAATTCGGTGGAATCTAGCAGAGTCCGCGATTACACTGTAATTATCAATTGAGACGTTTTGAAAGGCAAACTTTCACACCTTGAGAAAAATAAAATTTAAACTTGTAAAACAGCAACAATTTTTAATTATATAAAATCAATAAAATATTCACACATTTTATGCATTTTTACAGGCTTTCTGTTCAATCGTTTACATCATTTTTGACAAATTCGATTTTCAACAACTTAAATAGTTTTAGCAAGTTTGCTGCAAATGCAAACCTCGGTACAATTCAGATTAAAGCGATCCATTTGACTGCAGAAATAACAGTTTTCCAGAAAAATAACAAGATTCATATACAGCATTTGTTAAAATTGACTGAACTACTTTGCGTGTTCAATTCTGTTTTGTAAGTCGGCTGATAGCACAAAATAAAATATATAATTTTCATAGACACAACGATTCATTTACACATATTGGAATGTATTAATATAATAACGTATGGATTGATAACTAAAATTATCTGAAACTATAATTTAACAACAGATAAACAGTCCATAATAAAATATATAATTATAAAATCAAATAAAAATAATTGTAACCCAACAAGAACTCGCTTTATAAAATATAATTCCGAGACAATATTAATCATGATTGCCGAGTAATTTATATAAAAATACAGCAGTTCAACTAGAACACTACTTTGAAATCTGGATAATACGTATTTTACTATCCAGAAATACATGAAATAAATTACCGTTCACAGGAGCAGTTTTTAATTCATGACTAAGTCGACTCGTCGTAGCGCAGTTAGTTTAGCGACTGATTGGTTCGGTGGTCCCGGGTTCGATTCCCGGCGCGGGCTCACGATTATTCGATCCCGGGGTCCTGGTGAAAATGTGCCTGTCACATAGTGCCTAAGCACTAAGAGGTGTACAGAAACTCCTGTTGTGATATACACTTCAGTGAATTAAAAAAAATATACATTTCGCCCTTGTGACCAACCACATGATCCACGAAAGCGGACAAGCGTATAATACATGTTTAAAATATAAAATTGAAAACATATTGGCGGCTGCGTGAAATCACAAGAATTATTATTTTTGGCATCCTTACGTCCAAGTCGAGTACGGCTTTGCCAGTGCTCAAAGACATAATTATCAACGGTAGAGTTAACGATACCCTATCGACGAGGTGTCGCCAGAAGGCGCTGCAGTCTCTTTCAGTAATTTGCCGATACTCTCATAGAGGCGACAAGGCAGCCGGTGAAGATAGGTTGCCATCTCTACTCGTGTAAAATACATATAAAATATAACTCGCGAATATCATGAAAAATAGAAATCGCCAGGCACAATTTCATACTAGCATCTATTTCAAGTTCTAGCTGCTCAAACAAAAATCACATATGTATATTAACACCACTAATACAATATACCAAACTAGTTGCTAGACTTCTAATTCTCTCACTACATCATTGGCAGGAAATTAATTAGCTGAAAAATATTGGTAAGGCCAACTGGTAAATATGACTGAACTGCTGAGCATCAACATTGATAACGTACGACCCCCAGGTTGGATTCCCGGCGCGACCTCTTGTTTGTCGGATCCCGGGGTACTACAGTAAAACTAACAAAAAAATAATATTTTATCCAAAATATACATCTCGCAACTACATAGAATAGGAACGAATTTGTTAAGATAAAATGCAAAATATGATTGACTAGTTATGTATAAATATCCTCAAGTGGCGGCTACCTCTAGTGGAGTAAACCTGGAGTTCAACTTTAATTCTAGCGACTAGGAACATTTTTCCTAATGAAAATTAGTACCCTGCACAAATTGCTACTGAAAAACAAAAATTGTCTGACTAGAAATAAAATATCTTCATATTTCCATCATTACAGTAAAATGAAGGTAACCAGCGAATCGAAACTGAATCGGAATAGTCAATTGAAAGCTATTTCGCCTCAAATCATCACGCAATCGCTCTTAATATTAATGTTTGTACAACTGACGCCACGCGCCTCTCCCACCAATTACTTGTGTTTCATGAAGAAAACAATTGTATATGCGAGACCGCGGCTTTGGAGGAAAATGTCGTAATCGATAATGGCTTTCCAACCCTAATAAAAATACTGAATCAAGTATAAAATATGAATATCACTTATGTGACATTACCACTAGTGTCACTCTGCTCCAAAGACATCGGCTCACCGTTTAACCTACACCTGAGAGCGGCTACGAAACTGGAGCTGACCGTATTGGCCGCTCATGCGGCCATAACGATGGTGGCGGCGATGACCGGCTACGGCTGATGTCCTGACCGAGCGACCGTCGTCCACCGCCATGGCTCATAGCAGCGTCTTTTTCCTCAGCTCCAACTTTAGCCGGTGCACGTGAACGGACACATAGACCAGCGTCAGTACCAGCACGATGCACATGCAGGCGAACAGATAGATCCACAGGTCGTTTACGTAGTCCTCGGGCAGTGGACACGAGAACTTTGGTCCCTTCTCAATTACGTCCGTCTGTAGGGTGGCCCACTGGAGAACCTAGTCGAAAAAAATCAGAAACGTCATTCAAATCAGTACTTTACAGACTCGATGGCACATACAGGAAAGGAGAGAGTTGCTTCTCGTTCTAATCGTTGAAAAAGTCGGAATTAGAACACTCAAGCGCAGCACAACAGATCACGACTGTTCACTCGAGGTTAGAAAAAATTAAGTAAATTTAGAAAAGCGAATGAGACGAGCTGGTATAATTGAAATAGAGACGACTCGTCATAGCCCAGTCCGTATTGCGGCCGACTGTGGCTCGGCAGTCCCGGGTTCGATTCCCGGCGCGGGATCTCGACTATTCAATCCCTGCTGGAGCTGTGTAAAAATGTGTCCCCGCCATAGTGCATAAGCACCATGAGACGTACAGAAAATCTTGTAGTGCAGTGGCTACAGTGAAGGTTAATTAAAAAAAAAAACATTCCTCAGACCCCTGTTTTTTTTTAATAATAAGTGACTTTTATTCGAGGATAATCGTCAAAGGTGCCGGTGATTTAACACCTCAACCTTCGATGGTGTTTAGATGGTGCAATATTTCGCAAAACATCCTCTAAATTTCGAATGTGTGCGTGTTATGTGCTGTCAAGTCACTCTGAACGTCAGGTGACCCTGCAGATAAAAGAACTCCAATTCTTCAGATATTTCTCAAAAGTAACATCAAAAATAATTTTTTTATATAAAAAGTTGTTGCGAAATCCCTAGCGAAACGAATCCCTAGCTAGTCTTTTCCCCTTTCCCCTATTGAAAGTCTGTATCAGGCAGCCATGAATTATTTCTTTCTTGCCATGTGCAGATTCAAATTGAAAACTGTTTTTTCTTCTTTGATCAGCAACTGTTGTGAATAAACATGGATTTATTCAGTGCTCATCAAGTGTTTGCAATCGACTCGTCGTAGCCCAGTTGTTTGAGCGATTGACTGTGTGGCTCGGCGGTCCCGGGTTCGATTTCCGGCGCGGGCTCTCGAAAATTTCGATCCCGGGGTACTGGTCGTGACCGCTCGTATAGTGCCTAAGCACCATGAGGGGTACGTAACGCCTGTAGTGCGGTTGACTATAGTTGATTGGGGGGAAAAAACATCGGCTATATCACCAATTTCATGAACCCTCACCCATGACCTTCAAAAATCTTTGGATGCGCACATACAGAAAAATCTTGTCTTTCTTGATTTTAGCAATGCAAAGGCATTGCAAAAACAAATATCATTCCTGTCGTCGTTTTGTCTCTGTACCGTTCGAATTATGCCGCTATACTATCTTGCATTGTGTTTTTAATTCAAAATTCAAGCTTATTTTGGAATAAAGATATATTCCAATTTCATTGAACAAGCCTGTTCATAAGAACAGGTTCACTTGTCCCCGATTTGCGATTGAAGAGTTTGCCCGAGTTCCTCGAATCATGTCTTTCCGGATTTCTACCTGCCTACATGTTTTCAATTGTTTTGACACTCCAGTCTGGTACGCTAGTCTAATTCTCCTAGTTAAATTAATTTGAGTAGAACGTAAGTATGGCAATTGATATAATCTGGGCGCGAATTTCAATTTGCGGGATCCGACTGAATTAGATCAAATACCTGGGTCAGAGCAACGTCCAATATGGGCTCAAGATAATCATTGTCCAACGGACCCTCGTTATAGTTGATTGTTCGATTAAGAATGACCTGTACAGAATCTGCGATGCTAGGAAGTTTACCAAAGGTAGAGTTCCACGTCACTGAAAACATAAAAAATAAAATAATATAACACAAGAGAATACGCAAGCAAACGCAAGAGTTGGTTGTCCGGATCGTCACAACAATAACATAATTTCCCAAAACACCATTGCAGATCTCTAGTTTTACCACAAAATTATGATGCAAAACTACAATTAAAATATATTTTTTTATTATTCTGTTTACTAACACGTTGCTAACAGTGCTAACGTTGGTAACAATCATGGTAAATAGGTAAAATTGTATTAAAAGCAAGAGGCATAAGCATGCTTCTCCACAAAATCGCCATATTCACTCCTAATGCAGGTTCAAGCATTTTTGCTACAAGCGCCGACGTCACATGATAGAAAGAGTTAGCTGCCTTAGCATAATCGAATTTAGAGTGGTGGCATACAGCGTGATTCAACTAATCATGAGTTTTGCCAGGCGATAACTTATCAATTACGATTTTGGGGTGCCGTAAATGACGCCGAGGGTGACATTCCACTGACCTATCATCTCTTCTAAACCGGATAGATTGTCGATAGCAACGATTATCTGGTTGATGTAGAAATTTTCGGTCGACTGAAAACAGTCGAGACTATCTTCGTCGGTAACTTTGCAGCCCATACTGCAAAGAAAAAAACCAAGGAAATTGGTATTAAATTTTGGATGACATTTTTGGACCACGCTTCCTACAGACAGATTCATGTTCATTTTGTTTTAAAAAATATTAAAACTATAAGTGCTCATTTTTCTTGATCGACACAAACACATGAGTTTAAAAGTAGTGATTCTGTGATTTTATGACCGAAATACATGTTGAGAGGAGATACATTTTTCCAGTACATTACATTTAAACATCTGCTTCGACTTATGATTTTTGAAGACATTTAACTAAAAACTTACATGATTGTCAGTTTAAAAAAAAGTGATTCACCGTTCAAAATACTTACGTTTTTTAAGTTAAACTTTTTATGAGGTTCCAGAGGTGAAGGAAACATGTAATTAAACATTTTACAGCATTCTCTCGACTAACAAAAATTCAAATATGGAGGAGAGGTGGTATGCTCTTCGATGACTTTTTCAAAATTTTCAAGCAATCATGCGGCACAGGGGCAAATAACATTTTAATGATGACCAAGGCTCCGCATTGCGCAAATTCTTCGTGAAACCGATTCTTGTGCTAAGGACCCAAAGTTTTGGGCTCACTATGCAATGCGAAGTCAACCTTGGGATGTTGTTTTTGTAAGGAGCCTATTCCATACTTACATGCACTCGACTGACGCGGATGTGGCATTACTGGAGTCGCAAGGTCCTACTGCGCAATCAAGGAAGAGGACCGAAAGCAAGATCCATATATAAAGGTCCATTTCTAGTTTTGTCTTCGGCAAAGTCTCCTTTCGTTTAGGGCCACCACAAACTGCCATTACTAATGATGGGCGATAGATAGTATTACCACAATCGATAGTCGATATATTTCTCTTATTCGTTCAACGACTATCGCTAACATTAGTTGTATTTTTCTGGGGAAATTTGTCGATTTTCGTGGCCTAATGAAACAAGCTTTTTCTATTCTAAACTTTTGCAACTAGGGATGCTCGACTTTGGCACACAGACTATCTGTATCGCGTGTCAATAAATATCGCCCATCCATTTGCCAATGGTTCTGCGTTGGGCACCCAGACGGCAATAGATAAAAAAATAATCAGCGCCATCTACCGCACATTCGGATAAGATGTTATCAGCAACTAGGGCAACACAAGTTTCTTTCGTTCATTGTATACGATGATCATATCAGCATCATATTTGCAAAACTTCTGAAAATTTTAATTGTCCAGATTTAGTTTTACGTTTAGGCAATATAAAAAACAAGACCCTATATAGAGGGATTTTTAAGGTGAACACCATCACCAGTGAATTTCCTCAACAAACATTTAACAGATCTTATTACAATTACAATTACAATATGTACCCACAAGCAGCCCCCAAGAGAGGGGCCTATGGCGGGGGTCGAACGACCA